>PVIY010009945.1:0-70534 GCA_004026745.1 Myrmecophaga tridactyla | reverse complement strand
GATGAACTCCACAGGAGAGGCTCACCAGCCGAAGCAGGAATGGGGCCTGTCTCCTCTGAGTTCTCCTTAAAAGGCTTCCCGTGATTAGATTTAGCATCACTAATTGCAGAAGACACTCCCCTTTGGCTGATTACAAATGGAATCAGCTGTGGATGCAGCTGACGTGATCGTGACCTAATCCTATGAAATGTCCTCATTGAAACAGACAGACTAGCGCTTGCCCAATCAGATAAACAGGTACCACAACTTGGCCAAGTTGACACATGTCCCTAACCATGACACCCCTGTATCTGAATTACCTTATTCCCGACTTGGTTGGCTTTATTCTTTTTTTTCGGGGTTCGGAGCTTGGGGTCCGGGTGGCCTGTGTCCCTCACCCTCTGCCCCCCACCTCGGCTTTATATGTATCTCTAAACCAGGTTATACATATATAAAACAGCCTCTCAAACTCCAGAAATAACAATTACCACTCCAGACTAACTGTGATGGCTCTAAGAGCTTATAATCTAGGCCCCTGTTTTCTTATAAGTGTTTTCTAAATGAGACCATACAATATTTGCTCTTTTGTTTCTGGGCTTATTTTGCCTCACCAAATGTCCCATAGTTTCATCCTTTTTGCTTCTTGAACACTTCAGACCCATACCCCATTGGGTTCCTTTACATTTTCTGTTTCCTCTGCCAGAAAGGGCCTTCCTTCATTTATTATCAAAGCTCATTCTTTTTATTTTTCTTGGTTCTCCTCTTCATAGGCTCATTCCAATTGGCATTCCCTTCACCAGAGTCCCTATTTGGCAATAGTAAGTATTGTTGCTACCTTTGCCAAATCAGTAAATGGAAATCTAAGCCTTATCATTTTTTTTTTAGTTTTTTTTTTAATTGTGAAAAAATAACATACATACAAAAAAGAAATTTATTTTTTCAAAGTATACCACAACAGTTAGTTATAGAACAGATTTCAGAGTTTGGTATGGGTTACAGTTCCATAATTTTAGGTTACGCTGCTCCAAGACACTAGAAACTAAGAGGAAATATCAATATAATGATTCAGGAGTCATAATCATTTATTAATTCCTATCTTCCCTTTTATAACTCCACTTTCTCCTTTGGTATTTAATAAAAATTTTTTTTAATGATACATATTCACATACCATATAATCATCCAAAGTTTACTATCAGTGGTTCACAATAACATCATACAGCTGTGCATTTATCATCACAATTGACGTGTGTGTGTGTGAAAAATGATTAAAAAAGCGAAATGAATTTCAAAGCACAAAGCACCACAGTTGTAGGACAGATTTCAGAGTTTGATATGGGTTACAATTTCACAATTTTCGATTTTTACTTTTACTGGAGACTAAAAAAGAAATATCCATGTAATGATTCAACAATCATACTCATTCAGCCCTACCTTCTCTGTGTAACTCCACCATCTTCTTTGATATTTCTCCCACTCTTTATGGGTATTTGGGCTATGCCCATTCTAACTTTTTCATGCTGGAAGGAATAGGGGGATAGAACTAGTTGATGTTGTGGAGAGGCTGGCCTCTGCATTTCAGGACTCACCTGGTCTGAGGACCCATCTGGAAATTGTAGGTTTCTGATAAGGTACCGTAGGGCATGGAGATATTATCTTAAAATTTGTAAGATATGGTAGTTTCATCAAATTGATGTAATAATGAATTCTGTTTAATGATCTTGGATAAATCAATAAAATGTAAAATTAAGTTACCCATGTTGTTTTTTGCCTTGATAAGTAAGGTGTAATTTAAAAAATTAGAGTGCGATTCTTGGCTTTTTAAAATCATTTTGAAATAATTTCCCAAAATTTGAAATTATGTTTTAGCTAATTTATGTAAAAATTAGAACTAATTAAAACTGATTGCTTTAACAGTATAATTCAAATTTATTTTGGGATAGGACGAGAAAATACATATTGTCAGCCATGCTATAATGAAATTTTATCTGATAAATTGAAGATGCCAGTGTCATAGAGTAGCAGAATTAACAAAATACCATTTGTATTATATCTGGAATTTGAGGAATTCATTATTGATTTAGGCTTGTTTTAAAATTATTTTTGTATCCCATAGTACATTGGAACAACAGTTGGATAACTTAGAAACATGGTATAAGGGGTAAAGGAAAGTGCTGTTTTAAATTTTTTTTTATAGAGAACAAAGAAAATATTGCTCTGTTTGTACCTAATATCAAGTTATGTCCAAAACATGAACCATCACCATTAAAAACAATCCTGAGTTGCATTATGAAAATACCATCATAAAATAGAACTCTGTCCACCATGATTATTCTCTTTAGAAAGAGGATTTTTTTTTATTCTAGTAAATATGGGTAAAACTTTGGTCTTACCTCTTTTAAAATTACTTACTTTTAACAAGACATTTTATATTGAGAAACTGTACTGAACCTTTCCATATAAAATAAGCTACTAATTTATAAACAAACCCCCATTCATCATGAGTATAAGTAAAATATGCTTTCCATTAAACTCAAATCTTTTTTTATTTTGGAAGAGCCTAATTATTATGATTTCTGAAAATAAAAATTTCTTTTTTCTGGGGATTTAAAAGCTATTATCAAGGTATTACTGGATTGCTTTAGTTCTTCTGAAAATGGTTTCGATGTAAACATTCTATTACTTATACTGTTTCATTTTATTAAGTGTTTAAATTCAGCAGTCATGCTTTTAATGTCTGTGATTGTGAAGGAAAGAGATGAAAGATTAGGAGTCTTACGCTGAATTCTTAAATTATAGCATACAAACACAAATGCAATTGAACATGAGTTGAAATATAAGCCCAGTGGCTTTGAAGGATAATAGGAATTTGGTAAAAATAGAATAGGATGAGAAACAACATGAATAGATTTGAAAAGGTGGAAACAGCATGAGGTGGAATTTTTTTGTGTGGGGTGGATAGGTTATAATTGAGAGAATATCAGGGAATTAGAACATAAACGGGAGGTTCAATAACATTTGAAAACAGTATGTCATTACAGGAGTCTAAAAATGTTTATATTGCTGGAGAAATGAAATTAATTTGGATGGTACCTTGAAGGATGGGTTGACTTGAATAGACGTAGAAATAGAGAAAACCTCAGTTCAGAATGGGGGAGCAGAATAAGAAAAGGCTCATTCAATATTTGAAGGCTTATTCTCTAGTACACTACTAGGGAGAATATTTGAAATCGATAAAATTTGTCCCTTCTCGTTAGTAGTCTCTGGTGGGAGGATAAGAATGTGTGTGTGTGTATAGACATAAAAGGGTTAGAGTGGCAAAAGAAGATTGAAGGAAAGGGAGAGAGTATTTCTGCCTGGGAGTCCATTGAGAACTTTTGGGGGGAAAGAATAATCAAGGATGACTTTGTGAAGGTGAAATTTAAACTGGAGTATGAAGGATGTAGACCTCCAGAGAAGAGAACATGAAGGGCACTCCTGGCTGCAGGAAGAGGAAGCAAAGGGATTAAGCATGCACAAAGAAAAGGATGGTTTAGTTTGTTTAGTGTGGCCTAAGGAAGGCTGGAAATGATCTGGTTTCTTACGGGGCTTACTGCCATACCGAGGTGTGTTTTAAGATTAATTTGGCACTAGCACATTGGTTTAGAGAGAAAAGGTGTGAAATCAGGGCTAACCTAAATCTAGTGTAAATAGAAGCATTTGGAATGTTGAGACATGAGATTAGGGACAGCAGTTGCCAGAGCAGGTGAGAGAGCTGTGTATGTTTTGAGGATCTGGGAGGTTAATATTAACTAGAGGGAACAGAAGAGTAGTAGGCACGTTCAGAAAACAGTAAGGGAGGAAGACAGATGTGGCTGGAATAAAAGGTCAATGTTTGGAAGTAATAGAAAAAGCAGTTAGTTAAAAGGATTAGGAACAAATTATGGATAATCTTGAATACCACTCTAATTATAGCTGCTGTTGCTTCCAGGCATTTCCCTGAAATTTATGCTCTTTATTTTTAAAAAACTTGCTTCACCATTCTTTAAGCAAACACCTAGAACACTCAAATTTCCTCATGGTGGTACTTTGGCAGGTTTGCAGAAATTTTTCAACAAATATCAAGTATTTGTTTTATTGACGCAAGTAAAACTTCCATCTATAGTGGGGAGTGGGAAACCATTGCATTGTTTTATGTAAGTCTGTTCTGAAGCAAAAACACTGATAGTGCTTCCAAAAGAACACATCCTCAGGGCTTTCAAGTTCAGTATTCTATTGTGGATTTTTAAAGCCCATACAGTACTTCAAAGAAGTGTTACATAAAAAGTAGGTTGAGGGGGTGTAAGTAGTTCAGTGGTAGAATTCTCGCCTGCCATATGGGAAATCTGGGTTTGATTCCTGGGTCATGCACTTCCCAAAACACAAACAAGCAACAAACAAATTCAACAAATGGTGCTGCAATAATGGGATACTCACATTGGAAATAATGAAATGTGACCCTGTTATACAGTATACAAAAAAAAAAAAGCAGGTTGAAGTAAAAATCGAACGTGAAAATCAGAATTGGCGAAGCACTTCCAAGGGAATGAAGATGTGGTTTACAAGAGAGGGCACAATCAACTCCTTTTTCCCCAAAGTGAAAAGGCTTTACTATTTCTAACCATGATGTAAAAATATTGCTCATTGAAAATTTCAGATAATACAGACTATTATAAAAGATTTTGAAAATCCTCCCAGTTCTACAACCCAGAGATAATGGTATATAGCCTTAGTCTTCTAGACTGCATAGCTATCCTATTAAAAATACACTTAAAAATGATTATTCATTTTGTAAAACTACTTTTCACCTAATAATAAACACTGAGCCACGTCTTTGCATCAACAAATGTTATGTCCTAGGCATTGTGCTGAGTGCAGTAGACATGTTTACATGCAAGTCTACAGAACTTAGAGGCTAGTAGAGGGTCTTTGTATATTTATTGTGATGTGGTGTGGTTATTGCTATGAGAGGGAAGTGCAATGGGAGCACATAAGAGGGGCATTACCCAAGTTTGAGGAATCTGGCAAATATTCCTGGTTCAAGGAATGACAAAGTTGAAATGTGGAACAATGAATAGTTGATATGCTGAGCCCCATGTGATGTGTATTAGATGTTAAGGGGATTATAAAAGTATTGCATTCTTATTTTCCCTTGGGTGGTCAAAAAGGAAGTATTCTTCTTTGATAATGTATGGGATATCTGCTTGTTTTTCAATTTTTCCTTATTCCCTGGTCTAAATAAACTTACCTTTGTTTTTTCTCTGTAATGTTTGGTCAAGAAATAAGTGTAATAGTAGTAATTGCTTGCACATTTGTTTTTAAATTTATATTCCTTTTGCATTTTAGAATTTACTGTAGTTTAAGTTACTCCTCAATTGCGTGTGCTACATATGTCTTATTCTGAGGTCTTTTACAAAAAAGACTACTTTTGTGGATGAAAGAATACGATTTTCCTTTACACATGTAGGCCACAATTTTCTACTGAAGAGTTAAAGTTTTCTACTGAAAAGTCTCAGATAGCTTTTTCCTGAGATTTAAAGAATGATGTGACAGTTTGAAGCTATTATGCACCCCAGAAAACCCATGTCCTTTAATCCTCGTTCAATATTGCTGGATGGGATCTTTCTAATCATTTCTATGGCGATGTGACCCAGCCATGTGAGTGGTAACTGTTGATCATATGGATTCTATGGAGACGTTTCTCTACCCATTCAAGGTGGGGTTGCTTATTGGGGCCCTTTAAGAAGGAACGATATTAGAAAAGGCTTCAGAGCAACCAGAACCAAGAGAGCCCACGCAGCCAGAGAACTTTGGAGATGAAGAAGGAAAATGCCCCTGCGGGAGCTTTGTGAAACAAGAAGCCAGGAGAGAAAGCTAGCAGACATTGCCATGTGCTCTCCCAGCTGGGAGAGAAACCCCGAACTTCACTGACTTTTCTTGAGCGACAGTAACCTCTTGTTGGTGCCTTAATTTGGACATTTTCATGGCCTTAGAACTTGCAACCTATTAAATTCCCCCTTTTAAAAGCCACTATCGTTCTGATACATCGCATTCCAGCAGCTTGCAAACTAAAACAGCTTCTGAGATTTACAGAATGTTATATTTGGGGAATAGGCTGTGGTCTTTCCACAGCAGTGTTCTTATAACCACTTTATTTTAGAATATAGAATTGTTTAAGGAAAGGAGAAGGGTTGACTTTTCTTTGATTCATTCGTATGTCATTGTGATCAGGCTCAATTCTTTAAGTTCCCCTAACATACATAATGGTTCACCTTTCCAGGAATAACTAAATTCTTAAGAATTGAACTTCTGCCTAATACGACAAGCAATTTTTCAATAAAGGTATTTTGGTTTTCATTAATATGAACTTTAACTAGCTCTAGGCTACTCATTCATGGGCTCTTTAATATGTCTAGCAATATACCAATGTCTGTTTCAGCTATGAAATTCTTCTGCCCCAACTTTTTTTGTCTTAAATTTCTATTTTGAAATAATTATAGATTACAGGAAGTTGCAAAAATAAATAAGGGGAAAAATAAATAAATAAATAAGGGTACAGGAAGGTCCCATGTACCCTTCAAAGTTTCCAATCCAGAAAATTGATATTGGTACAATCAAAAAAGCTTATTTAGATTTCACCAATTTTACATGCATTTGTGTAGGTATCTATATGGTTCTATGCAGTTTTATCACATGTAAATTTGTGTAACCATAATTAAGGTACAAAACTGTTCCACCACAAGCCTACCTTTATAGTCACATTCCTCTTCTTCCCTCCATCCCAACTCTTGGCAGCCATTAATCTGTTGTTCTCCATTTCTGTAGTTTCATTATTTCAAGAATGTTTTATTAATTGTATTTATACAGCATGTAACTATTTGAGATTGGTGTTTTTTTACTTAGCAAATTCCTGAGAATCATCAAAGCTGTTGCATGTAACAATACTTTTTTATTGCTGAGTAGTATTCCATTACCGAAGTTTATTCATTCACCCATTGAAGGACATTTGGTTTGTTTCCAGTTTGGGGCTGTTACAAATGGAGCTGCTGTGAACATTTATGTATAGGCTTTTGTGTGAATGTAAGTTTTCATATCTTTGGAATGAACGTTCACAAGTACAACTGCTGGGTTGTATTTTAAGTGCATATTCAGTTTTATAAGAAACTGCCAAAATATTTTCCAGAGTTTCAGTACATTTCATATCCCCACTAACATTGTTTGAGTGATCCAATTTCTCTGCATTCTTGCTAGCATTTGGTGGTGTTAATATTTTTCATTTTAGGTATTCTGATAGGTGTATAGGGATATTGCACTATGGTGTTAACTTGCATTTCCCTGATGACTAAATGATATTGAACATTTTTTTCATGTACTTATTTGCTATCCACATATCCTCTTCAGTGAAATGTCTGTTCTCATTAGCCCATTTTCAAACTGAATAGTTTTACTGTAGAGTTTTGAGAATTTATATTCTAGAAACTAATCCTTTGTAGAATTTGTGATTTGTGTATATTTTCTCCAAATCTGTGGCCTGATTTTCACCCTCTTAAGGTTTCACAAAACAAAATTTTAAAACTTTGATGAGATTCAATTTATTACTTTTCCTTTTTATGAGTGTCAAGTTAAAAACCCTTTGCCTAGCTCTAGGTTCTGAAGATTTTCTCCTATTTTTTGTTCCAGAAAGGTTTATAAGAAGGTTTATAGTTTTGTTTTACCTCTTTTTGGCATATAGTTGTCTAGTTGCTTCCAGCACTGTTTGCTTAAAAGCCTGTATTTTTCTTCATTGAATTGCTTTTGCATGTTTGTCAAAAATCTGTTGGATTTATGTGTGTTCTTTTTTTTTAAATACACAGGCAGGCTCCGGGAACTGAACCCAAGTTTCAGGCATGGCAGGCAAGAATTCTGCCACTGAACCACCGTTATACAACCCTATTTGTGTTCTTTTTCTGGAATCTCTATTCTGTTCCATTGATGTATGTGTCTGTTCCTTTGTCAACAGAACACTACCCTTAATTACTGTAGCTATATAATAAGCCTTTACTCAGGTAGAGCTCTCTCACTTTATTATTTTCAAAATTGTCTTTGCTATTCTTGGTTCTTTGCCTTTCTGTACAAATTTTAAAATAAGTTTGTCTATATCTACAAAAATCTTGCTGGAATTTTGATAGGAATTATGTTAAATTTATAGATGAATTTGGGGAGAATTGATTTTTTACTATGTTGAGCCTTCCAATCCATGGACATGGTATGCGTCTCCATTTAGGTCTTTTTAAAATTTCATCACCACTTTGTAATTTTCAGATACAGATTCTTTATGCAATTTGTTAGGTTTCTTTGGAGCAATTGTAATTGGTGTGCTTTTTATTTTGATTTCCATTTATTTTTGAACATCAAGAAGCCAGCAAAATGACACTAAAATGTGATTTGAAGCTTTGGCCTTTCAGTTTCCTCCTCCAAATGCATTAGTAGGCCTTTAAGAATTGAAATAAAGGAAGAAAGGGTAGGTTTAGTCCAGCCTCCTATTTCATATCTCATGTAGAAATAATACCTTTTACATCTGATCATTGTTGCCACTTGAAAGCTTCCAGGATTGTGAAGTAGTTTCCTTATGAGGCAGTTCAGTTCATATCAGTGGTGGATAACTGATTTGCATTCTTCATTTTACTGCCTTCCTATTTCTTCTTAGTCTATCTATGGAAGGCAGACTAATCTAAACCTAGATGAAACAAAAACTGAAGATATAAAATGGCAGACTTTTATTTTTCTTAAGTTGTCACATATTTGATGCTATTGATTCACAGATGCAGGGATCCAGAGTCCATCTCAATGCAACCTCTCTTATATACCATCATCCCAGGTCCGAACTCCTTAATCTATGTCCTACACATAGATTAACTGGTAGGATAGCCCAAGTTCATAATGTCATGAACTATTCAGAAACCTAGACACCTGAAAGTGATGGGAGTGTAGAAAAACGGAGTTTAAAGATTTCTATCAGTTTTTGGGAAGAGTGGCCTGTCTAGATGGTATAAAGGAAATGACGAATAATATCATAACAAACACTAAGCATGGTACTTCTTTATATGCTATTTTAACTAAATTTTAAGATGTTTCCTAAAATATTTACACAAATGAAGAAATAGGTTCAAAGGAGTTCTGATTTCCCAAGATAACGCAGCTAGCAAAAGGTCCAAGGATAATGAACATCAGAATCCCATATAGTGTTTGTTAAAAATTAAGATTCCTGAGTCACACTCCAGAACTACTGAATCATTTTTAAAGGATGAGGTGGAGTGGAAGGTGAACAAGCTTCCTTGGTGCTCATTTAAAGCTTTCAGGACTAATGATCTGGGTTTTTTTTCAGGTTTTTAAAATAATTGTTTTAAACTTTTAATTGTGCGAAAACTGAAAAGCACATGAAGCAAAGAACACAAATGTCATCCAGAATCACAAACAGTTAGTTTGACATATCCTTCTAGGCCTTTTATGTGCATACATTTTTATGTGGTTGAGATCATATAGAAAGCGTTATGCTTTTTCATGGATATTTACCAATTCAAAGTCCCAAAGCCATGAGTATTGCGCTAAACAAGAACACATGACACCAACTCGGGGAAAAAATGTACTCCTGCCTCTCTTGAGAACAAAAATTTCATAAGAGACAAAAATGGCAAAAGACCTTTACAGATATTGGCAGTGACAAATACTACATTCCCTTAATGCTCAATTTAAAATTAGACATAAATCAAGAGTACAAAAAGTATAATGCATCTAAGAAGAATTCATTGTCAATTCTCTATCAAAATAATAGCAAGGTACGTTTCCACTTTTTTTTTTTTTAACATTTTTCCTATGGTACAGCCAAGAGATGTGGACATATTATGTTTTTATCAAAATGGAAATATGAGAAGTGCATGGGTAGTTCAGTGGTAGAATTCTTGCCTGCCATGTGAGAGGCCTGGGTTTGAATCCTGGTCCATCACTCCCCCCGACCAGCCCCCGCAAAAAAAAAATTCAACAATTGATGCTGTGATAATAGGTTATTCACATGGAAAAAAAATGAAATGTGACCCCCACCGCAAAGTTTACAAAAAGAGAGACTATGAATACATCTGTGTACATCTCTCTCCCTGTACTTTCTTCTGTCCCTCTGTGGCCAACCTAATGAACAAATCCTGATGTATACTGCTCAGAAGTGGTTTAACAATTCCATGTTAAAGATACTTCTATTAACAAAATGATATTTATACATTTGTTAACTCACTAGCTCTATTATTTATCAGACATTGTCACTTCAAGATCTCTAAAAAGCTTAGATGTTGTGAAATGAATCTTATCCGCAGTAAACAAAGGTATTTTATGAAAAATGCACAGAGAACTATGGTTATAACCTAAAACTGTCTACTAGATACACTAATGATCTTTCTGAGCATTTTTCAGGTTCAACTGATGTTTAGGCAACAGATGAATATTATATATATATTATATAGCACTATGATAAAACTCCAATAATTCAAGTAGAATGAGGAAAAAAGAGCCTAAATGGAGGGGACAGTCCATTTAGGTAGAAGAGATCGGTGAAGTCTTTAAGGAGTAAATGGCATTTAAAATGACTGATAGAAATTTAAGATTTTCCTTAATAGTAATTTTATTATATATACATTGAGCTCAGAATTCATATTTCATTGTTCATTTAATATGCTTGAAAACTAGAAAGCAATGTGAGGAAGAATGGTTGTGTGTTATTACACTAAAGATGAAAAACTACTAAAGGCTTAACCAATTTCTTTTAAAATTTCAGATAAAGAATTTTCATTTGGAGAGGCATACACTTACAGGTTTTTTCAATTATTTTTTTAATTACAGACTTAATTTTTAGAAGGATGACACACTTATAAAATTACAGTTCAATTTGTAATTTATTTCAATATTTTCAAACTTATTTACCTTCCATTTTTTGACATTCTCATAAGAGAACAGCACATCATTGATACAAAAACAAATCAGACTGAAAGCCTAAGCCTTAGTAAAACATTGTAGTATTTTTAAAGTTTATATAATTAACACCAAAGGCAAAATCAGATATTAAGTGATTAATGGCGCCCTCAATTTTACCATAATTTTAATTGAGAAATTGAATACTGACATTTTTAAAAACAGTAAACAATTTGCCCTTAAAAATCTTAAAAGCTTTTACTTTTGCAAAGTTACCTTTTTTTTTTTTTTTGGTTAATACAGGTAACACTCTGCTTAAATAATCACATTCTTTTCACTTTGTGTCTATAAAAATGAAATTGTCCTTAACATTCCTAAATTCCTTCTACAAAATAAGGAAAACATTTCTAAATTTTCCAAATAAAGTCATAAGTATTTTTAAATGGGAAAACATAACTGAGTCATAGGGTTACAATCAGTGGCACAAATCATATATGTAGATGATAAAACATATTCGATGTTAGGTAAGGAATCAGAGTACTACTGTACTAGTAGCAAGCCATACAAAAGAGGTAGAATTCATAATCACAGTTTTATAGAAAAGTGGCAGTAGTTAATATCAGTACCCTGCTTTATTACTTATAGTACTAAAATTTGCTTATCCTTACAAATCTAACAGCAGGAAAGGAGAGAGTCCTTCATAATCAATGGTCATATATTGGCCTATATTTTCCACATGTTAAACAAGACATCTAAAGAAGTTTTTTAGTTAAGAAGGTAATCAATCATGTGGTGGTTACGTCATTTTTAAAAAGCCACAGGTAGGGAATCTAAGCTTCTGTTCTCTGAAAGGACTAAGAAGGGAAATACATCTTTCCGTACCACTCTTATTATAAATGAAACCACTATGTCTCTGGATATCATTATTGCTTATCAAGAATTCCAGCAGTACTAACTTATCTATGGATTCTAGTCCCACATTTTTAAGTTGATTGTTTCTAACTCACATTACATTTCGTCATCTAAAATATAAGTGTGTATAACCTAATCATTTATTTATAAATTACTAGTACTTATTAGTAAGCTAGGATGGCAGAGATCTTCTGTGTATACATGGTTATTCACTTATTGGGTGTTCAATAACTTTGGACTCTGTTTTTCCAATCCTTATTTCTATGTCAATAAAGTGATCAGAAAGGATATTTATCAAAGTAATAATAAAAATTAAAATAAATAAGTATACTCAGTGCTGAAACTTAGAGGTGTAGCTTAAGTTTCATATGTACCTGAATACTTACAAAAGGTAACTTAAGATAGTATGAAATAATTATTCTAAAAAAAACCACAAAACTATAGTCAAAATACATAAAGTTTCTTCCAGGTAACTGGAAATTGATTTCTTATCCTTTTTATCAGGATTGGATTATCATGAAGAGACAATCAGATTCTAGACTTTTTAAAATAGTTGTTTCAGTGAGCTTTATTTTGATTGGGTACTCTTAACTTGACCTAAACTACTTTTATTCTATCTGATTATTTTGAGAGCTAAGAAAAGAAGGTAGTTACGCTACATCCTTTCAGAAGTATTTCCTTCACAACTGGCAAGTCAGTAGTCATGTCAAAATTAACTTAACTCTGTTGACAGGTAAAATAAAATAAGATGATTTCCTCACACTTAATTTAAAAATCTTATACCTTAGTTAGGAGCTAGACAGAATGTTTCTGTCCTTATGGAGACTGAGCAATCTTTGATTATATTCTTGACTTTAAAGAGAAAATCTGTCAGAATTTTAATAAGGAAAGATGACTTTGCAATTCTGATAACTGTCAAAATGTTAGTTTTGGAGAATGTAGGCTATGTAAAACTAATATTTTTTACTAACTTTGTATATTGAACTATGATATTTGGTTATAAAAATCTCAAAAATATTACTGTTTTCAAAGCTATGCTTCTATTTACATTATATGAGAGGTGTATATGTAGAGAAAAGCTGAGCCTTTGTCTTCTAAACGTATAGATGATCCATGATTAGGTAATTATTAGATAAGATCTGTAACAACATATTAAAAACTTCTATAATTAATTTAAAACTACCACATTTAAAAAGAAACTTCTGGGTAATAGAACCTTTTAAAAACAGATTGTTTGAAGTTGCAGTGAGGCCCAACATTCATTTGTTTAAAAGAACTATAACATTTGTAAAAAATTTTTCCAACTTAAGAATATGCAATTAGTTATATGGCTTCTTCAGTCAGTTATTATCTATACTCTTAAAAGTATTTCTATTATACACTTAAGTACCACTGGATCAGTAAGATTACTTGCACAGACAAAAGTAAGACTTTGCTATTATGTTAAAATTATACTTGCTTCACAAGATAATGCCTGAAAATATTGTGGAAACAATGATTAATGTCCTTGATGGTAACAGTTTTTGCATTTCTCCAAGTATGTTTTTCAATGTGAAGTACTTTACTTTGGAGCTTTAAGTTCTACTTTTCCTCTTATCTTCAAATAGACTCTTCAGCATATAAACCTGAATGGCTGACACCACCACCATGACCACTAAATTAACCATAGACCAGAAATTGACTCTATCAAAGTTGCTTTCTTGTATATTTCGATCACGAGCTTCAAATGCTCTAAGCAGAGTTTGAATATGACCACTTTTGCTTAGTCTGGACTTGATGCTATTGATGGATTCCTAGAGAGAACAAAATAATTTTATTATAAAAGAATGCTCATTTATTTTATGTTAATAAAATTTCTTCATAGTACCCAGATAATCATGTTAATTTCATATCCAAACGCAATTTTATGATAGGGTACATAACACAATTAAAAGAGAGATAACAACTTAGATTATCTGAAGATCTTCAAGGTTATGAAGTATTTCTGGTATATTTAAATTATTGTTTAATAGTTAATTTAACAAAGGAACATGCTACTGCTAATGCAAAATGATAATAGGGAAATATATTTGAATGCACAGTGTCAAGAATTTTTACATGCATTATAATTATTCTCTCCCTCATAACCATAAGAAAATGATTTTTTTAAGTCTAATATGATAATTTTTACATTATCTGTTTATAATATTTTTGTCTTTAAATTTTAGGCCAAACAACCAATGTTTTTATATCACAAAGGAGCAGTGAAATCAGAAGATATTTCAAATTGAGATGTGCAGACTATACATCTAAACATATAACCTATTTATAAAACATAAAATAATGTTCCAAGACCACATTCATAAGACAAGCTTCCCAACATGCATTCTAAACTGCATGTTTAGAATTCTAAGGTTTTAAGGAAATTACTTTTATAATAGGTTTTTTTGAGATGACTGATTTGAAAACTATACAGGGCTATATGGATGTAAGGTGAAATTAAGTTGAAATCTGAAATGATGCCAGAGTATTTATGGAGAAAGTAAGAAAATATTAGAACTATCTTCTGGACAGTCACCTTGCTTAAAATCCTCACTTAAGCAAAATACACTAAAAATTTCAGACTGCTCTGCTAAACCTACAAAACTACAAAGTGTATGATTTATCACAGGCATATCTGTAAGGTTATGGTAACCTAAGACTGAAAATATTTTCCTGGAAAAAATTAAAAAAGAAGAAAGAGCTAAAATCAAAGACCTAACTGTACACTTGGAGGAACTAGAAAGAGAACAGCTAAACCCAAAGCAAGCAGAAGGAAAGAAATAAAGATTAGAGCAGAAATAGAGAATAAAAAAGCAATAGAGAGCATTAACCTAGACTGACAACAAAAAAAGAGAACACACAAATAAGTAAAAGCAGAAATGAGGGTGTGGGGGTGGGGTGGACGTTACTACTGACTCCACTGTAATAAAAAGGATAATTAGAGGATACTATGAACAACTGTATGCTAACAAATTACACAACCTAGTTGAAATTTCAAGATAAATTCCTAGAAACACATGAACAACCTACAATGAAGAAACAGAAGATCTCAACAAACCAATTACAAGTAAAGAGATTGAATCAGTTATCAAAAACCTCCCAACAAGTTCTGGGAAGATGGCTGAATAGGGTAGCTCAAGTTCAGCCCTGCTCCACGGAAAAGTTAGAGAAGGAACTGGAGGACAATGGAGATGGAGATTCAAGAGTGCAACTGACCTGGGAGAGCCTTCTGCACCACATATAGTGGCCTTGGCTGCAGAGGCTGAGGAACTGAGAGGCAGAAAGCTGGAGCCTGGCATGGAGGCACGGAGCCTGCTGGAGTGCAGGGACAGGGAGACGGACTAGGAAGTAAGCCAGGCCATGTTCCTTGAATGCACTACCCTCACAAGCGCAGCCCCGTGACCTGTGACTCACCCCACACCACACACCTGAATGTTGTCACCTGCCCCCACCCCTGTACTCCAAGTGCCCCTGCCCTACCAACCCCCAGCGCATGTACCTGCCCCACAACCCCACCCCAACTGTTGTCCAACCCAACTTTCCTGCACCCCTACCGAGTACTACCTCCCTCTCTCTGCTCCCTGCAGTCTGTTGCCAGCACTTAAAGGCTACGGAAGCTAACCTCCATACGCAGGCTACACCACCCCCTGCCCATAGTGTCCCACAACCTCACCCCACCCCACCCCACCCCTGAGCTCTGCGCATCAGTTTATGGTACTCCTAGACTGACCTGTGCATGCATATGTGCCCACAATCACATCCTTCAGTTCTGGGAACATCAGTTTATGGCACTCCTAGCCCTGCGCATTGCACAGGCCCCCAGTCGTGACCTTCAGCTCTAGAAACATCAGTTTACAGTACTCCTAGACCCACGCATGCACACAGCCCTCAGCCACACTTCTCAGTTCTGAGAAAGCACTGACCTGCGCAGCCAGGTCACATCTGCTCCCAACCCACAAAGGCATAATTTCAACCTGCTGCCATAGCTCTATGCATGTGCTCAAAGGGCCCTGTGTCCAAGACCAGTGCACACCAAGGTTACGCCCCCCAGACCTGCGTACCCACACAGCTACATCCTCTCTGGCCACTGCATACCCATGTGCACAAGCAGCAGCATAACATCACAACCTGTGCCTATACTTGACTTGCAACAAATCACCACACTGTTATGCCCTGCCCCGTATCCTGCACCCTGTTGCACATCCATCTCACAAACACAAGGCTTTAGACTGCTGAAACAAATTAATTCCCAAAGTAAATCAACCAAGATATTTACATACAATGAAAACAACAGAAGATCACCAAGCATATCACGATGCAGACAGATAAAGCCCTGCCTAACGACCAAATTAAAAACATCAGTGCAGACACAGATATTGGAATAACTAGTCAAAGATGTTCATATAACTCTACTTAATAAAATAAGTGGGATGGCAAATGACTTAAAGGAGACCAAGAAGACAACAGAAGAGCATAAAAAGGAATTTGAAAGAATAAACAGAAAAACAGCAGATATCATGGAGATTAAAGACTGTTGACAGAATAAAAAACATGCCAGAGGCACACAACAGCAGACTTGAAGAGACAGAGGAAAGAATAAGTGATATAGAGGACAGGATAACTGACTTTGAACACTCAAAACAGCAAATGGCAAAAAAAAAAAAAAAAGATGTAAAAACTTGAATTGGATCTCAGGGAAATGATAGCAAAACAAAGCACGCAAATATAAGAATCACTGGTGTCCCAGAAGGGGAAGAGAGGAGTAAAGGGCTAGGAAGAGTAGTTGAGGATATAATGGGGAAAAACTTTCCAACCCTTACGAAGGACATAAATATAAAAGTCAAAGAAGCCCAACGAACTCCAAACAGAATAAATCCAAACAGGCCTTCCCCAAGACACATACCAATCGGTCTATCAAATGTTGAAGAGAAGCAGAAGATCCTGAAAGCAGCAAGAGAAAAACAATCTACTACATACAAAGGAAACCACATAAGACTGAGTTTAGACTACTCGACTAGCACTATGGAAGCAAGAAGGCAGTGGTATGATATATTTAAAATCCTGAAAGATTTCCAGCCAATAATTCTGTACCCAAACAAATTGTCCTTCAAAACTGAAGGAGAGATTGAAGTTTTCACAAACAAACAAGTCCTGAAATAATTTGTCAACAAGAGAATGGCCCTACAAGAAATACTGAAGGGAGTGCTGCCAGCTGAAAAAAAAAAAAGAAGAAGAAGGACTGGAGGAGGGCACAGAATTGAAGAGTACCAGTAAGGGTAACTTAAAGGATAAAAAGAGAAAGAGGGGAAAGAATAAATAGATTAGATCTGACAAATAAAATGAAAAAAGGTAAGATGGTGGATTTAAGAAATGCCTTTTCAGTAACAACTCTGAATGTTAAAGGACAAAACTTACCAGTTAAAAGATACAGATTGGCAGAATGGATTAAGGAATATGATCTACCTATATGCTGTTTACCAGAGACTCATCTTCGACCCAAGGATACAAATAGATTAAAAATGAAAGGATGGGAAAAGATGGTCCACACAAGTTGTTACCAAAAGAAAGCAGGAGTAGCTATACTAATATCGGACAAAATAGACTTAAATGTAAAGACATCATAAGAGACAAAGAAAGATACTATATACTAATTAAAGGGTCAATTCACCAAGAAGATATAACAATCATAAATGTTTATGCTCCCAATAAAGGAGCTCCAAAGTACACAAGGCAAACAAAACTGAAGGGAGCTACAGATGTTTCAACAATAATAGTAGGATAGTTCAATACACCACCCTCCTCAACAGAAAGAACAATCAAACAGAAGATCAACAAGGAAATAGAAAAGTTAAATAACTTGGTATATGAATTAGACCTAACAGACATATACAGGTCATTGCACCCCAAAACACAAGGATATACATTCTTCTCTAATGCTCATGGAACATTCTCCAGGATAGATCATATGCTGGGGCACAGAACAGGTCTTTATAAATTTTAAAACATTGAATTACTCAAAACACTTTCTCTGATCACAATGGAATGAAGCTGGATCTCAATAACCACCAAAGAACAAGAACATTCACAAATATATGGAGATTGAATAACACAGTTTTAAACAAGCAGTGGATCAAGGAATAAATTGCTAGAGAAATCAGTAGGTATCTGGAGATCAATGAAAATGAGAATACAACTTATCAGAACTTATGGAATGTGGCAAAGGCTGTGCTGAGAGGGAAATTTATTGCCCCAAATGCCTATATTAAAAAATAAGAAAGAGCAAAAATCGAGGACTTAACAGCACACCTGGAGGAACCTGAGAAAGAACAGCAAACTAACACCAAAGCAAATAGAAGAAGAGAAATAACAAAGATTAAAGCAGAGATAAATGAATGGGAGAACAAAAGAACAACAGAAAGAATCAATAAAACCAAAAGTTGGTTCTTTGAGAAAATCAATAAAATTGATGGGTCACTAGCAAGACTGACAAAAAAAAAGGGAGAGGAGACAAATAAACAAATTCAGAAATAAGAAGGGGTGGGTAACCCCAGACACTGAAGAAATAAGATACTATGAACAACGATTCAACAAACTAGACAACTTAGATGAAAAGGACAAATTCCTGGAGACACACAAACAAGCTTTACTGACTCAGGAAGAAACAGAACATCTCAACAAACTAATAACCAGTAAAGGATTCAATCAGTCATCAAAATTCTTCCCACAGATAAATAGGGTAGATACTCGGTAATTGGAGCTGAAGGGATGTAGATTGTACAACAGGACTGATTGTAAAAATTCAGAAATGGATAGCACAATACTACCTAATTGTAGCACAATAATGTTAGTACTCAACAAACTAATAACCAGTAAAGGATTCAATCAGTCATCAAAATTCTTCCCACAGATAAATAGGGTAGATACTCGGTAATTGGAGCTGAAGGGATGTAGATTGTACAACAGGACTGATTGTAAAAATTCAGAAATGGATAGCACAATACTACCTAATTGTAGCACAATAATGTTAGTACACTGATAGGCAATAAAGACTGTCATTGTATAATCTAGGAATGCCTAGAGTGTACAATGATATTGACTAAATGCACAAATTAAAAAAATGTTTTTCCATGAAGAAGAACAAAGTAATGTCAATATTACAGGGTGTTGAAAATAGATGGTAATTCATATTTCAAAACTTTAACTTCTACGTGAGACTAAAGCAAAAAATGTTTGGCACAAAATTTATATTTTGACTAGTGCATTTCCTAACATACCTTATATGGACAGTTTAATTGAACACCATAAATACATGGAACCTTGAATAGGGCATGAGATTTTGTAGGTTTGTCCAGAGCGATGCCCCGATAAATCCCAGAGTGATTTGAACAGTGACTAAAGAAGTATTTGCAAAGTCCTCTTGGAGGAATGGTGAGAAAGGGGAAAATTCAACTTTCCCATTTGGAGAATTCCTGATATTCTCGCAAGCAGTGGGGACAACCAAATCAATAGGTCAAGCCCTCAATCTTGGGTTTTGTTCATATGAAACTTATCCCTGCAAAGGATAGACTAAGCCTACTTAAAGTTAGGTCTAAGAGTCACCTCCAGAGAATCTCTTTTGTTACTCAGATGCAGTCTATCTCTCTCTCAGCCAACATGGCAAGCAAAGTCACTGCCCTCCCCCTCTCTACGTGCGACATGATTAGCAGGGATGTAAACCTCCCTGGCAATGTGGGACAGAAATCCTAGAATGAGCTGGGACTCAGCATCAAGGGATTGAGAAAACCTTCTTGACTGAAAGGGGGAAGAGAGAAATGAGACAAAAAAAGTGTCAGTGGCTGAGAGATTTCAGTCGAGAGGTTATCCTGGAAGTTATTCTTATGCATTATATAGATATCCCCTTTTTAGTTTAAGGTTTATTAGAGAGGCTAGAGGGAAGTGCCAGTACCTGTAGAGTTGTGTTCCAGTAGCCATGTTTCTTGAAGATAATTGTAAGGTGATATAGCTTTCACAGTGTGACTGTGTGATTGTGAAAACCTTGTTCTGATGCTCGTTTTACTACAGTATGGACAGATGAGTAAAAAATACGGATTAAAAATAAATACATAATGGGGGAACAAATGTTAACAAAATGGATATAGAGAAACAAACAAAAAAATCTTACTACAAAGAAAAGCCCAGGGCCGGATGGCTTCACAGGGGAATTTCATCAAACATTCCAAAAAGAACTAACACCAATCCTGCTCAAACTTTTCCAAAAGTTTGAAGAAAAAGGAACTCAACTCATTTTATGAAGCTAATATCATTTTAATACCAAAACCAGGTAAAGATGCTATGAGAAAGGAAAACTACAGGCCAATCTCCCTAATGAACATAGATGCAAAAATTCTCAACAAAATATTAGCAAATAGAATCCAATAACACATTAAAAGAATTATACACCACGACCAAGCGGGGCTTCTACCAGGAATGCAACGATGGTTCAACACAAGAAATCAATTAATGTAATACAGCACATTCACACATCAAAAGGGAAAAATTACATGATCATCTCGATTGATGCTGAAAAAGTATTCGACAAAATTCAACATCCTTTTCTGATAAAAACACTAAAAAAGACAGGAAATAAAAGTATCTACCTCATTATGATAAAGGGAATATATGAAAAACTGATAGCCAGAATCGTACTCAATGGAGAAAGATTGAAAGCTTTCCCGAGATTAGGAACGAGACAAGGATGCCCACTGTCACCACTATTATTCAAGACTGTGCTAGAAGTTCTAGCTAGAGCAATCAGGCAGGACAAAGAAATAAAAGGCATCCAAATTAGAAAGGAAGAAGTAAAATTTTCATTATTTACAGATAACATGATACTGTACTTGGAAGATCCTGAGAAATCTACAGCAAATTACTTCCGCTAATAAATTCAGATAGGTGGCAGGACATAAAATTAAAGTGCAAAAATTAATAACATTTCTATACACAAGCAACGACCTAACTGAAGAGTCAGTTAAGGAAAAAATTCCATTCAAAATAGCAACTAAAAGTATCAAGTACCTAGGAATGAACTTAACTAGGGATGTAAAGAAATTTGTACACAGAAAATTATGTAACATTGCTAAAAGAAATCAAAGAAGATCTAAATAGGTGGAAAGACATTCCCTTCTCATGGATAGGAAGGCTAAATATAGTTAAGATGTCAATTCTACCCAAATTGATCTACAGATTCAACACAGTGCCAATCAAAATTTCAACAACCTACTTTGAAGACTTGGAAATGCTAGTTACCAAATGCATCTGGAAGGGAAAGAGACCCCAAATAGATAAAAGCATCCTAAAAAAGAATGAAGTGGGAGGATTAAGACTCCCTGACTTTAACACCTACTATAAAGCACAGTTGTCAAAACTGCATGGTACTATAGTCTTTGAGATCAAAGGAGAAAGGTTTATTTGGTTTGGAACTGAAATTTTCTGTAGCTTATAATCTAACTCAACCTATTTGTATAGCTCATTTGAACAACTGAACCCAGAAAAAGAAAGAGGTCCTTTAATTCTGTATACATTATTGTAATGCCTGGATACATCCTAGATAATCAAAAAGTACTGGCAAAGTCCCTTGAGGGATGGGAGAAAACATATGGAACTATTAAACCTTAACATCAGGGAATCCTCTGATACTGTGTCAAACTTTAGGGACACCCAAATCAATAGGCCATGCCCTTGATCCTGAGGCTTACTCTTGTGAAGCTTATGTAGATTGTATATGTAGAATGGAATGACATCTTAATGTTTTGTTTGTTGTTAATTTTTTTTAATTAATAAAAAAGAAAAACCAATCCTGCTCAAATTCTTCCAAAAGAGTAAAAATGGGGGAACACTACCTAATTCATTCTATGAAGCCAACATCACTCTAATATCAAAGCTAGTAAAGATACAAGAAAAGAAAATTACAGATCAATTTCTCTCATGAAGATAGATGTAAAAATCCTCAACTAAATACTTGCAAATTGAATCTAACAGTATATCAAAAGAATTATACACCATGATCAAGTGGAAATTATCCTTGGTATGGAAGTTGGTTCAACATAGGTAAACCAATTAGTGTAATATACCACATCAACAAAACAAAGGGAAAATACCACATGACCATCTTAATTAACTAAGAAAAGGCATCTGACAAAATCCAGTATCCTTTCTTCATAAAAACACTTCAAAAAAATAGGATTAGAAGAAAACATCAACATGATAAAGGGCATATATGAAATACCCGCAGCTAACATCATACTTAATGGCAAAAGACTGAAAACTTTTCCTCTAAGATCCTGAACAAGACAAGGATTCCCACCAGTCATCACTGTTACTCAACACTGTACTGGAAGTTCTAGCCAGGGCAATTAGGGAAGAAAGACAAATAGACATTCAAATTAGGCAAGAAAAAGGTATCCAAATTGGAAAGGAAGACATAAAAGCTTCACTATTTGCAGATGACATGATCCTATATTTAGGAAGTCCTGAAAAATCTAAACGCTACTAGAGATAATAAATGAATTCAGCAAAGTGGTGAAGTTCAAGATCAACACGGAAAAATCAGTGGTGTTTCTATAAAGTACTAGTAAGAAAACTGTGGAGAAAATCAAGGAAAAAATGCCATTTACAAAAGCAACTGAAAAAAGTTAAAAATCCAGGAGAAACTTATCCAAAGATGTAAAGGACTTCTAAAGAGAAAACTACAAAATATTGCTAAAACAAATCAAAGATAACCTAAATATATGGAAGGACATTCCGTTTTCAGGGACTAGAAGACTAAATATCATTAAGATGTCAATTTTACCCACAATGATTTATAGATTCAACAAAGTCTCAATCAAAATTCTAATAGCCTACTTTGCAGAAATGGAAAAGCCAATTATCAAATTTATTTGGAAGGGTAAGGGGCCCCAAATAGCCAAAAACATCTTGAAAAAGAAGTTGGAAGACTCACACTTCCTGACTTTAAAGCATATTACCAAGCTACACTTGTCAAAACAGCATGGCACTGGCTCAAGAATACACATATTGACCAACAGAATCTAAATGAAAATTCAGAAATAGACCACTCACACCTATGGGCAACTGATTTTTGACAAGGCTGCCGAGTCCACTCCACTGGTAAGGAACAGTCTTTTCAACAAATGGTGTGGGAAAACTGGATAGCCATAAGGAAAATAATGAAAGAGGAACCCTAGCTTACACCATATACAAAAATTTATTTGAGGTGGATCAAACATCTAAATATGAGCCAGAACAACAAAACTCTTAGGAGAAAATGTACAGAAGCATCTTAAGGATTTTATGTTAGGGAATAGTTTCTTAGACTTTACACACAAAGCATAAGCAACAAACTACACAAAATTTGAAACTTTCAAAAGGACTTTGTTGTGAAAGTGAAAAGACAACATACTTAATGGAAGAAAATATTTGGAAACCATATATCTGATAATAGTTTATTATCCAGAGAATATAAAGAAATCCTACAAGTTAACAATAAAAAGACAACACAATTTAAAAGTGGGCAAAAGACTTGAATAGACATTTCTTCAAAGAGGATATACAAATGGCTAGAAAGCACAGGAAAAGATGCTCTATATCAGCAGGAAATGTAAATCAAAACCATGAGACATCATTTCACACCCACCAGAATGGCTACTAATAAAAAAAATGGAAAATTACAAATGTTGGACTGGATGTGGAGAAACAGGAACATTTGTTCCTTGCTGGTGGGAATGTAAAATGGTGCAGCTGCTGTGGAAGACAGTTTGACAGTTCCTTAGGAAGCTAAATATGACTTGTATCCCACTAATAAGTATTTACTCAGAAGAATTGAAAACAGGGACAAGAATAGATAACTGCACACCAATGTTCATAGTGGCTTTACCCACAATTGCCAAAAGATGGACGCAACCCAATCGTCCATCAACGAATGAACTGATATGTATACACACACACACACACACACACACACACACACACACACACAGTGGAATATTATTCAGCAGTGAGAAGGAATGATGTTCTGATATATGTGACAACATGGATGCATTTTGAGGATATTATGCTGAGTGGGTGAAGCCAGACACGAAAGGACAAATGTTGTATGATCTCACTGTTATAAACTAATTTTAATAAGCAAACTTATACAGAATCTAGAATACAGGTTACCAGGGGATAGACTGGGGGTAGAGAATGGAGAGCTGATGCTTAATTTGTACAGTTGCTATTTAGGTTGACTGTAAACGTTTGGAAATGGATGGTGGTGATGATAGCACATTATTGTGAGTGTAATTAACAGTGCTGAATTACGTATGTGAATGTGGTTTGAAGGGGAAGTTTTGGGTCATTTTTGTTACTATAATGAAAGAAGATAAAACATGGGACTGCATAACATGGTTAACCTGCTTTGGACAATAGACTGGGGTTAATAGCACAAAGATGTTCCTTTATGAATTATAACAGTTGTATGGCACTAATACAAGGTGTTAATAGTAGGGTGGTATATGGGGAAAAATATACCTAATGTAAACTATTGACTATAATTAAAATAGTATTATTTTAATATTCTTTCATCAATTGTAACAAAGGTACCACACTAGTGCAAGGTATGAATAATAAGGGATATATGGGAGCATTACATTTTTGACATGACTTTTCTGTAAACCTACAACCTCTCTAATTAAAATAATAATTAAAAAAATATGCTAAGTAAAAGAAACCAGAAACAAAGTGCTACATATTGTATGATTCCATTTAAATGTAATTTAAATAAATCTACAGAGACAGAAATAGATTAGTTTTTATGTAGGGCTGAAAAAGGATAGCAGGATTGAAAGGTGACTGAGTTAACGGGTTTTTTCTTTTTGGAGCAATGAAAATGTCCTAAAACTGATTGTGGCGATGAATGCACAAGTCTGTGACTATAGTAAAAGCCATTGATTGTAAATTTTGATGGACTGTATTGCATGTGAATATATCTTAATAAAACCGTTTTTAAAAAAAAACAATGGAAAGATACATTAATGTGATTGAAATTTTAAAAATAGGTGGGAAGACTAAGAGTGAAAATATGGGTACATCATTTACATTTTAGGCCAGATTTCTCTATATAAAATGGAGTGAAAAGGGAAAAGGTTAGAGGTTGAAACTGAACCAAAATATAGTCAAGTTTTCTTTTAGTGATAAAATTGAACTAAGTTTAACATACACATGAAATCACGGGTGAGACTGTCATAGTATGTCATAGTGTTATATGACGTATGAGTTCAAGTCAATCAAATAAAATCCTTTGTATTTATTAGTAGTTTTACCAGTGGAAAAGGTAAGAAAATCAACATTTATGGTGTACCAGACACTGTTAAAAAAGCACATACATTTGCTATACTGCATTTTATCCTCACCACAACTCTAGAGGTATTATCTCCATTTGGCAGGTTAGGAAACGAAGGTTCAGAGAGCTCAGTAACTAAGGAATTACAAATAAGATATATGACAATACTCTAACGTCTTAAGCTAACTGATCTACAATATGTCTGTTCTGCTAATTTGATAGCTGCTTTCCTAAGAAATCTCAAGTTATCAAAATACCCATTAAAAAAATTAATAAATTAAAAAATTTAGGTTACAAGAATATTACTAGACGTTATAAAGTTTCAGCTTACAATAACCAAATTATTTCTTCTGAAGGAATTTCTATAAAACAAGTATATATGCAAATATCACTAAGTAAATTCTAAACATTTGATCATGTCTAGCTTTGGCTGAAGACATTCAATAATCTTTTTTCCCTATGACTGGCAGTAGAATTATTAGCAGATAAGTTCTATATATGCCTTTGATATGTATGTATATAATAAACAAAGCATGGAGCAATTAAGCAAAGAAGCTGCATTTCTGATAATTGCTAGGTCTAATCTAGGTAGTGTAAAAAGTGTTTCCAAATTAATCAAAGAAGTAATATAAAATTTCCTGTTATAAAAACTATATTTGGGCAGGCAATGGTGGCTCAGTGGCAGAGTTTTCACCTGCCATGCCGGAGACCTGGGTTCGGTTTCTGGTGCCTGCCCATGTAAAAAAAAACAACAAACTATACTGTTGAGGGGGTACAAAAGTAGTTCAGTGGTAAAATTCTCACCTGCCATGTAGGAGACCTGGTTTCTATTCTCAGCCCATGTACTTTCCAAGCAAACAAAAATTCAGCAAATGGTGCTGCAAGAAGGGACTATTCACATGGAAAAAGAATGAAATACGACCCCCGCCATACGGCATACAAAAAAAAGAAAAGAATATGTGAAGATACCCACACCTCTTAAGTATTTCAAAATTACTCAGTTTTAGTCTTCCTTGTACAAATATGCTGTAAGTCTTTACATTCTTCTGTTTGTAAACATTCTAAGAGAGTTTTGTATTTAAGAGCCTGTGTTCAGATTCAAGTTTGCCTCTTCCTTCACTGGAAAAATGGAGATGGTAATCTCACAGAGTTAAGTAAGGATTAGGTAAGATACTTCAGATAAAATGCTTAGCTCAGTGTGTATCATACTGTTATCATACCTCAGTGTGATATTTTATTAAAAGGCCATACTAACCAGGATATCTTCTAGTTTCATATCCAACATATCTGTGCCGGTAATATATTTCTTCCAGTCTTCTTGTCCTTGTTCCTGTTCTCCCATATTATCGAGGATTAATTCAAAGAAAATCACTTTCTCAGAAATGGTGCTGAATGTATTGTCAAAGCAGAACATGTAGTCACCAACTTCGGTCTCTATCCTGTATTTTTAAAAGTACATATCTTCAGTTATCTGTATTTCCAGTTGGGAAATAGATAAAAGAAACAACATAGTTTGTAATAACTGGAATGCCTATTGACATAAGGACTCAATTCCTTAGTATTTAAAGATAATTTATAATTTTTAGAAAAGAGACAACCTAGAAATTTATATATTCAAGTACTTGTAAATTGGATAAACTTAGTATTTATTCAGTAAATTAAGGTAAATTATCTAGATCTAATTTCTGGGAAAGGATAGGATTAAAACCTAGGCACATAATACCTCACAAGAACCTTTAATATTTATATATTATTAAAAATAATTTATCGTGAATTAATTTCATATGTAAATATGACTGCTAACCTATCCTTCAATTGAGATTAATCTGTAAATTGAGTTTTGTTTTGTTTTCAAAAGCAGTGATGGGTTGTACTAAGGACTTTCTTGCAGGCCTCTTCTACTAACTAATTACCTTTGTAATGTAGTTTACAAAGGTTAGGGATGAGGTCTATGGCCAACAAGCAGAGTATTACTCTCCGTGACATTACTTTTACTGAACAAATGCCATGCTCACTTAAACTAAACTCATGATCTTGGACTCATTAGCCTTACATTCAAGATAACTGGCCTGTGTAGAGTTAATTTAGCAAAGCACTTTGTAATGATTTTTTTTATGAAGAAACACTTTTAACAGAACAAAATATTCCATGGGCTAACAATATTTACAAGTACTTGCTCCAAACAAGAAAACAAATACCGTTCCCTAGAACGAATGCCAAAACTGGTTTACATTTTATAATATTTCAACGAGGTAAGTTTTTCTTATTCAGTTAATTATTTCACGAGACCATTGCTAACACTTTTAAGAAACTGGTCAAAAACTCTGTTGGCTTGAAAGCATTTATGTATGCTAGAAAAGCCATATTTTAATCCAGATTAATCTTGTGGGAGCAACAGTTTCTTCTAATCCTTATTCAGTATTATAGGTTGGAAACTTGATTAGGTTATCTCCATGGAGATGTGACTTATCCACTTGTGAGTATTAACTTTTCATTAGAGGATGATGTGACTCCACCTATTCCAGATGGGTCTTGATTAGTTTACTAGAATCCTTTAAAAAAGGAAGCATTTTGGAGAAGCTTGACAACAATGAGATAGCCATGAAAACTACCAGAGCCACGACAGATCCACAAGACAGAGTCCATCAGCCAGAGCCCTTTGGAGATGAAGAAGGATAATGCCCCCAGGAGAACTTCATGAAACCAGAAGCTGGGAGAGAAAGCTAGCAGACATTGCCATGTTTGCCACATGCTTTTTCAGCTGAGAGAGAATCCCTGAACATCATCACTTCTTGAACCAAAGTATCTTTCTCTAATGTCTTAGATGGGACATTTTATAGACTTGCTTTAATTGGAACATTTTCATGGCCTTAGAACTATAAACTAGCAACTTATTAACTTCCCCTTTTTAAAAGCTGTTTCATTTCTGGTATATTATACTCTGGCAGCTAGCAAATTAGAACAAATACCAACTCAAACATTCTTGCAAGGCCATAATGTTTATAAAATTACCCTGTAAAAACTACTGATTCAGATGATAGATACATACTTAGTCTTTTATTCGGTAACAGAGTAAATTACAAAGAATCTTTTACAAAAATTCAATATACCTAACACGCACATTCAATGATTTTGTCCCACAAAAGAAAAGTCAATTTTCTTTATTCCTATGACACTTCTAAGGTGTTATAATATGTCCAGCAACATTTCTGATCTACATTAATGATTTCTAAACTTTTCTAGCTGCATTCCAAACTGCTTTGCAACCAATTCTTGTCAATTTCTTAAGGATAGTTTCAGTTGGAATTGGGTGACTCTCCAAACCAGTGGGCATTTAGAGTTGCTCTGGATTTATCTTTTTGGTCCAGCATTAGGTTCTGCTATAGCCTTCTAATATCCTGAATTTCATCATCCTTATTAAATAGGATGTTAACCTGCACTTCCTTTTGTCTACACTTCCCTTTGGTTGACATACAACATTATGGAAATGCTGACAAGATCCAAGCAATACCTTTAGTGTCAAGCTCTTCAGTGAAATTCAGATTCATTTGGAGACACATGAGTTTGGGGGCAAATATCAGATGTCAAGGGATGCCAAGAGCTTGCTGCAACTTAAAGTCTAACTGGAGCAGGTTATGCTGCTAGTACTACCTTGTAGAAAATTCACGTGTGAGGGTAGGGAGGTTCAAGAAACCACAAAGAGATTATTAAATGTTAAATTAGGAGAAAGGGTGTGTGTATGTGTGTGTATTTTAAACTGTGCGCAAAGTGAATCCTTCAAGAGCTGGGCTGGAGGCATCAGTAGCCTTGTTTCCATGGTACAGCAAGCATCACAACCTCAAGACAATCACTTATGATTTTCAAGCCATGCAGATTTCTATCTTCTTTTATGAGATATGAGGACCCACAGGGTCAAGCTACTAAAAGCTGAAAGAGAGGTGTGGGGGTAACATGAGGGTAGGAACTGATTTACCATAAACAAATCTTTATTAAACAAATGCCTTTTTTATATGTCCTGCCAATGCCACATATTTAGTTTAGCAAAGAAAACCTGAACTGTTCTTTTGTTCTAATCTAAGGACATTGTTTTCTTTTTGGGCATGTCCTCTTAGATTCACTACATCCATTAATATTTTGCCCAGTTAAAACTTTTCAGATCCTACTGTTTTGCTTCTCTCCAATCACTGGTATTATTTTGTTTCCACTAATTCACTTTTATTTATGATACATCACCATGTAACAACTGACCTGACTTTCCATAGATTTCTTTTTCTATACGTCATATAGTAGATGAAAACAGTTCAAACTGTGTTTTAGTTTTTTTTTTTAATTTGCATATGGGCAGGAGGCACCAGGGATCGAACTCCAGACCTCCAGCACGGCAGGTTGGAGCTCTGCCTGCTGAGCCACGGCAGCCGCCCTGTGTTTTAGTTTTTGTTGTGACTATTTATGGAATGTTGCTCTAAATGATTCTGAAGCTTTCTTGCTAGGTCATTTAAATTTTCAGGAGGCCTGCATTACTTTCAATAGCCTTCTAAATACAACATGTGATTCTCATCTTTTAAACTTATCTCTATTTCTTTTATTTTTTTTTCCTATTTCCACCTCATTATTTTTATTTGAGCAGGAGATAACTATACTCAACAAAGAGATTAGATAAGATTAGGTTTTAACATATATACTACAGTACTTGTATACCCTTTCATAATTTACATATTGGTTTCACTTATCTCTTTTAATCCTTACCATCATTTTTTTTTTAACCATCACATTTTGAAGTAAGTATAATGTAGGTAAAATGAGATGCAAACAGGTTAAGATACTTGTCCATGATCACAAACCCTTTACAGGCCTAGATGAGACTTGGCTTTCTTAGTTGATCTAATACAACTGGTACATACGTACAAAGGATAATGTTTTATGGTCTGTATGCATGATTTGAATTCTCCTCAGTCATCATGATTTTTGTCTTCTGAGGATGTATTTAATCCTTGGAAAGAGACTGAAGCAAACTCTGGTGAATATGGAGGGTAACAATTTTAAAAGGAAACAAAACAAAAGACAACAAAATACCATGATTATTAAGTAATATGACCCAGATGTGGGGCATTTCCTGAGGAAAACTTGCCACCATATTCTGATTAATGGCATCATTATTAAATGTATAACCACTAAATGAGACTCTTCCTAAGGAGAGCAATTATTTAGATCATGCATCCTCAGTGAAGGTGTTATTGCCTATAAAGAGGCAAAAAGTCATTTCTGGGGGCAAAAAAAGCTGTTACAATGGTTTGTGACCCTCTAAAGTTCAATCCTACACAATAAAATCTTATTCCTGAGTCTTTAATTTTTCTCATTGGATTTTCTTGGGTGTTTCACAAGTAGTGCAAGCTCATGGAATATACACAAAATATACTCAAGATCAGTGCTACAAAACCACTGTGAATAGACAGCTGTCACTGGAGGGCTTTCTCTTGACTGATGATTTAGAATTCATGTTGTGAGAGGTGGCCTGTACATACTTAATGACTGCCATTGGTTCCCTTGTGGATGCTGTTAACATTTGATCCTCAGTGGCTTTTGTATGTGACCTGGGCTTGGAGAATGAAATAACAGTAGTTTATATTTTATAATTTATACCTACAAAAGCTATTCAAGAAATTATTAATTATGCCAAAAGCTGAAAAAAAAAATCACGAATATCTGAATAACTAATGGAGCAGATTAAATTACACATTTTCTCATATCAAATAAAAGTTAAAAGTTAAGTTCACTAAAAACAATTTTTAAGAAATTAATGTATGTTTTTTCAATAATTTATTTTTTACTGGAAAACTATTTTTGAATGACTTAAAAGCTGATTATAATGCTATTATTATATATTTATATAAACTGCTAACTTGCATATTAGGCATAATATATAAGCAATTAAATACATTAAAACTTAGAAAATAGTTAACTTTAATGTTAATAGCATTTTAATTTTTTATTTAACCTTATGTAGTCATTCTTAATCCTTCAATGACTAAAAAGAGGAAGTTTTGTGTTTAGTTTTTTTTTTTTTTTCCTGCATGGGCAGGCACCAGGAATCGAACCCGGGTCTCTGGTATGGCAGGCGAGACCTCTGCCTGCTAAGCCGCCATGTCCCACCCTGTGTTTAGTATTTTTATGTATAAAGCACAGATATATATTCAGTATATAAACTGCTATACAGTGTTATGTATGATATTAAAATTTCATGGGGGGGTGGGCCACGGTGGTTCAGCAGGCAAAAACGCTTGCCTGCCATGCCAGAGGACCCGGGTTCGATTCCTGGTGCCTGCCCATGTTAAAAAAAAAAATACTAAAAAAATTTCATGGGGGACAAAAATGTCTAAAAGGGCTCCATAGGTGCGTGAAAATGAAAAAAGGTGGAGAAACACTGACTCAGCTATGAGCTTCAGCATATTCATAAAAAAGATGTCTTACCACTTTATAGCCATTTCTATATTACTTTCTTTTAAATCCATGCTGACTACTTTTAGTAGAAAGGAATTTTATTACTATAAATGAAGTAAAATACTATCCAAATAAAAATGCATAGATTAAATTTTCCCTTCAGGTGAAACGAGTTCATTGAAGTAGTCCAAAATGTATAATTCTGGTGTAGGTCAGGTAATATTAATTCTGTAACATAAAAAAATGCACTTATATATAACTCCTCATTCCAGGGCATGCTAGACAAATAGTTGTTTCATAGGCTATTTAGAGCTCTGTTGGGAGTCATTTTTACTAAACTTGACTTTAAAAGGACACTAGTTTATTTTAAAGATTCAATTTAAGGAGAAAAAAAGGAACTATTTTAGTGCCATAATCGAGATTTTAGTTGACTTTAATCAATTAATACAATTAAAGATAATACTTTTGCTTAAATCTAATTTTTAGAAAATAGATTTGTACATTATACAATAAATTTTATATATATATATATTTCAATGCTTAGAAGAGTGGCCTGGAATATCAAAGGAACAAGAAAGTGAACTGTGATGAAGTCAATTTGCTACCCTCAAAGATTTACTGAGAGGTAAGGTAATTCCATGCAAGAAAACAATAATATACATTCCCCACCCCTTACAGTTAATTTTAATTTCTATATTAAGGTAAGCAGAAATCTAGAGAGAAATAAAAACTGAAAGAAATTCTATACATATTTTATATTTTAAAAATAAAAGGTACATATTTAATTCTTATTGTTTATATACCTATCAAAGAAAAAGCATAGTTTACTTCAAGTATCTCAATCTAAATTGGTTTTTAAAATTGCTAATTCTCTATTTTATTAATAGTTTATACTAATTTTTTTCTGAGTTCTGCATAGGTAAGAAACCATTTTTAAAAAGCACTTTGAAATGAATATTTTATAAAATTATGTCTGACTCATTTTTATCCTTCATTCATTCATGCATGCACTCAATACATACTGAATATCAATTGCTGCCAGGCACTTTAGTTAACAAAGACCAATGATTATAATAATAGCTAACACTTATATACTGCCACGTGCAGGGATGTTCTAAACATTTAATGGGATAAAAGCAACAGTTTGGGTTCATCTAGCCTCCACTTAGTGTGTATCCCTGCAGACTAACTTAACTTCTCCAGACATCTGCATCTGTAAAAATTCCTTGTATGTAAAATGGGAATCAAAGTATCTATCTCATAGTGGGTTGCAAAGGTTAATTTAGAAAGCATATAAAATGATTGCTCGTGGCAAACAGTGGACACTTGATATTCACTTTTCTACCCCCTATAAACTCACAGTATAGCTTTAACACAAGAACAATGTTGACTAAAGAAATGGCTCTGGAACAGGGAAATATATCATGAGGTAAGACATGAGTTCTGTCAAACTCTGAATTCTGAGTTTTAACAAATACTTCCTTTCTATGTGGTTTACTATGGTCATATTTTTTTACCATCTGTCTTTTTTTCTTGTTATCTACCCATCTGTATTTGCTCTTCAGGCCTATTCATATCTTTAGCCCCATATTATGATTAGGTTGCTTGTTCTTTTGCTGTTGAGTTGTATGATTTCTTTATGTATACAGGATATCCGATATGTGATTCCCAAATATTTTCTCCCATTGAGTTAGCTGTCTCTTTACCTTTTTGAGAAAGTCTTTTGTGGCACGAAGGCATTTGATTTTGAGGAGTTCCCATTTATCTATTTTTGCTTTTGTTGCTTGTGCTTTGGGTTTAACATTTAGGAAGCTACCTCCTATTACTAGGTTTTGAAGATGTTTCTCTATATTTTCTTCCAGGAGTTTTATGGTACTGGTTCTCATATTTAGGTCTTTGGCCTGCTTTGCATTAATTTTTATATAGGGTGTAAGGTAAGGGTCCTCTTTCATTCTTTTGGCTATTGATATCCAGTTCTCTCATGCCAATTTATTGGAAATACTATTTTGTCCCAGTTCAGTGGATTTTCGGGGCCTTGTTGAAGATCAGTTGACAATAGATTTGGTGGTCTATTTCTCAGCTCTTGATTTGATTTCATTGATCAATACTTCTGTCTTTATGTCAGCATTATGCTGTTTTGACCACTGTGGCTTTATAATAAGCTTTGAAATCACAAAGTGTTAATCTCCCCACTTTGTTCTTTTTTTAGTGTATTTTTAGCTATTTGAGGTCTCTGTCCCTTCCCAATGAATTTAGTAACTAGGTTTATCAAGTCTTCAAAGTAGGTTGTTAGAATTTTGATTGGTATTACATTGAATCCGTAGATCAACTTGGATAAAACTGACATCTTAACTACATTTAACCTGGGAATGTCTTTCCACCTATTTAGATCTTTTTCGATTTCTTTCAGCAATGTTATGTAGTTTTCTGTGTATAGGTCCTTTATATCCCTAGTCAAGTGTATTCCTAGGTACTTGGTTCTTTTAGTTGCTATTTTGAATGGAATTTCTTCCTCAGTTGACTTCCCAGTTAGGCCACTGCATGTTTGTTTTAATTTGAAAACTAACAGAATGCACTATAACAGAAACGGAACAGGTTTTAAAAAGGGGAACTTATTAAGTTGCAAGTTTATAGTTCTAAGGATGTCCAAACTAAGGCCTCAACAAGAGGTTACCCTCATTCAAGAAAGGCCGATTGATGTAAAAAACACCTCTGTCAGCTGTGAAGTCATGTGGCTGGCATCTGCTGGTCTCTTACTCCTGGGCTCCTTTGCTTTTCAGTCTCTGTCCTTGTGGGAGTTCCTCACTTTGCGTCTCCAGGGCTGGCTTTCATCTCTTGCCTTCCCTTGACTCTCTCCAGGTTCTGGCTTGCTTAACATCTCATGGCAATGTCTGCTGGGCTCCAAGCACCTCCAAACATCCATGTCTCTGTTCTCCACACATCCACATCTATGTCAGCTCTGCTGTGAAGTTCCTATCGGATCTGAGGCTTCTGTCATTTCTGTCAGCTCCGTTGTTTCTGACTCTCTCCAAAATGTTTCCTCTTTTAAGGATTCCAGTAAATATTCAAGACCCACATGGAATGGGTGGTGTCACAGCTCCATATAATGAAAAGTTAATATCCACAATTGGGCGCACCACATCTCAATGGAGATAATCTAATCAGAAGATTCCAACCTACATTATTGAATAAAGATTAAAAGAAACAACTGCCTCCAAAAGACTGAATCAGGATTAAAACATGGCTTTTCTAGGGTACACAATATTTTCCAACTGGTAAACGTGTATACAAACATTACTGATTTTTGCACATTAATCTTATATCACACCACCTTACTGAATTTATTAGCTCAAGAAGCTTTATTGTAGACTTCTTAGGATTTTCCATAGTATCATGTCATCTGCAAATAATGAATGTTTTAACTTCTTCCTTTCCAATTTGGATCCCCTTTTATTTCTTTTTACTGCCTGACTGCTCTAGCTAGAACTTCTAGTAGAATGCTGAATAATAGTGGTGACAGAGAGCATCCTTGTCTTGCTCTCAATATTAGGGGGAAGGCTTTCAGTCTCTCAACATTGAGTACAATGCTGGCTATGGGTTTTTAAAATATGCCTTTATCATACTGAGGAGGTTTTCTTTGATTCCTACCTTTTCAAGTATTTTTTATCAGAAAAGGATGTTGAATTTTGTCAAATGCTTTTTCAGCATCAATCAAGATGATCATATGATTTTTCCGTTTCAATTCGTTAATGTGCTGCATTACATTAATGGATTTTCTTGTGTTGACCCATCCTTGCATTCCTGGTATAAACCTCATTTGGCCATGGTGTATAATTCTTTTACTGTGTCATTGGATTTGATATGCTAGTATTTTGTTGAGAATTTTTGCATCTATATTCATTAGGGAGATTGGCCTGTAGTTTTCCTTTCTTATAGTGTCTTTACCCAGTTTTTGTAGTAAAGTGATGTTCGCTTCATAAAATGAACTACTGGTCCTTTTTCCTCAATTTTTGAAAAAGTCTGAGCAAAGCTGGTGTTAGTTTTTTTTAGAATGTCTGATAAAATTCCCCTGTGAAGCCATCTGGCCTGGGGATTTTCTCTGTAGGAAAGTTCTGATGACTGATTGAATCTCTTGTGATTGGTTTGTTGAGATTTTCTATTTCTTCTAAAGACAGTATAGCTTGTTTGTGTGTGTACCAGTTTGAATCTTTTATTTACCCCAGAAAAGCCATGGTTTAATCCTGATCTAATCTTGTGGGAAAAGCCACTTATTTTAATCCTGATCAATATTGTAGGGTGGAAAGTTCTGATTAGATTATCTCCATAGAGATGTGGTGATTGTGGGCATGAGCTTTTGATTAGATGGAGATATGACTCCATCCATTCCAGGTGGGTCTGGGACTCACAGAAATAGTCAGAACCTGAAGAGAAGAAATCTATGGCCATGGTAGATGCTATGGTGAGAGATGAAGCTCAAAGTTTTTCTTGGATCTGTGGACATTCACTTTGCTGAGGAAAACACTGGCATCAGAAGCTGGAAGCAACAGAATCAGGAACAAGGACCAGCAGATGCCAGCCATGTGCCTTCCCAGGTTACCCTTCCTTGAGCAAAGGTATCTTTCTCTGCATGCCTTAGTTAAAACATATTAATGGTCTTAGAACTATAAACTTGTAATTTATGAAATTTCCTTTTTTGAAAAACCATTCCATTTCTAGTATATCGCATTCCGGCAGCTTAACAAACTAATACAGTGTGTTTCTAGGAATTTATCCATTCCATCTAAGTTGTCTAGTTTGCTGGCATATAGTTGTTCATAGTATCCTCTTATGATATTTTATTTTTTCAGGTTCTGTGGTAACAACCCCCACTTTCATTTCTGATTTTGTTTATTTGTATTCTCTCTTTTTTTGTCAGCCTAGCTAGGGGTCTATCAATTTTATTGATTTCCTCAAATCACCTACTTTTGGTTTTGTTAATTCCCTAGTGTTCCTTTGTTCTCCAATTTAAGTCAGCTTTAATCTTTATCATTTCTCTTCTACTTGCTTTGGGTTAGTTTGTTCTTCTTTCTCTAGTTCCTCCAGGTGAGTAGTTAAGTCTTTGATGTTTGCTCTTTCTTTATTTATAACATGGGCATTTAGGGCAATAAATTTCCCTCTTAGTATGTCATTGCTGCTCCCACAAGTTCTGATATGTTGTGTTCTCATTTTCATTCATCTCCAAATAGGTACAACTTCTCTAGCAATTTCTTCTTTGACTCACTGGTTGTTTAAGATTGCATTACTGGGTGGGCCACGGTGGCTCAGCAGGCAGGAATGCTTGCCTGCAATGCCAGAGGACCCGGGTTCGATTCCCGGTGCCTGCCCATGTTAAAAAAAAAAAAAAAGATTGCATTACTTAATCTCCATATATTTGTAAAAGTTCTCATTCTTTGGTGATTATTGATTTACAGTTTCATTCCCTTGTGATCAGAGAAAGTGCTTTGAATAATTTCAATGTTTTTAAATTTATAAAGACCTGTTTTGTGCCCCAGCATATGTTCTCTCCTGGAGAACATTCCATGAGCACTAGAGAAGAATGTACATCCTGGTGTTTTGGGGTGTAATGATTTACATATGTCTGTTAGGTCTAATTCATTTATCAAATTGTTTAAGTTCTTTATTTCTTTGTTAATCATCTGCTTGATTTTGTATCTATAGAGGAGAGCGATGTATTGAAGTCTCCCACCATTATTGTTGAAACGCTTAATGCTGTCTTCAGTTTTGTCAATGTTTGCCTCGTGTACACTAAGACTCCTTCATTGAGAGTATAAACACTTACGACTGTTATTTCTCTTTGGTGAACTGTTCCTTTTATTAATATGAAATGCCCTTTTTTCTCTTATGATGCCTTTGCATTTGAATCTATTTAGTCTGGTATTAGTATAGCCACTTCTGCTTTCTTTTGGTTACAATTTGCATGGAATATCTTTTTCCATCCTTCCACTTTCAATTTATTTGTATCCTTGTATCTAAGATGAGTCTCTTGTAAGCAGCATATAGCCAGATCATACTTCTTAACCCATTCTGCCAATCTGTAACTTTCAATTGGTAAGTTTAATCCATTAACATTCAAAGTTATTACCGTAAAAGCATTTCTTAAATCCACCATCTTATCCTTTGGATTTTATTTGCCAGATCTATACATTCTTTTCCCTCTTTCTCTTTTTATCTTTTAAGTTATCCTTACTGGTACTCTTCAATTCTGCACCCTCCTCCAGACTTCCCTCTTCTGACTTTTTTTCCAGCCAACAGAACTCTATATATTATTTCTTGTAGGGCCAGTCTCTTGTGGACAAATAACTTCTGCATTTGTTTGTCTGTGAAAATTTTAATCTCTCCCTCACTGTTGAAGGACAATTTAGCTGGATACACAATTTTTGGCTAGAAGTCTTTCTCTTTCAGCATCTTAGATATATCATACCACTGCTTTCATGGTGCCTGTTGAGTAGTCTGAACTCAGTCTTATGTGGTTTCTCTAGTATGTAGGTTGCTTTTCTCTTGATGCTTTCAGGATTTTCTGCTTCTCTTCTACATTTGACAGACTGATTAGTATGCATCTCAGAGTAGGCCTATTTGGATTTATTCTATTTGGGGTTTGTTGGGATTTTTTGATTTGTATATTTGTGCCTTTTATAATGGTTGGGAAGATTTCTCCCATTATCCCTCTGCTTCTAGCACTTTACTCTTTTCTTCTCCTTCGGGGTGTACAAGTTGGGTGTGGGTTCAAGGGCGGAGCATGGGGGTTGTAGGTATTGGGGCGCAGAGTTTGGGATGCACAGGGGGCGGAGTATGAGTGTGCACATGCATGGAGGCTGGGGGTCACAGGTGCTGGGGTGGACCAGAGGGGGCCTGGTGCCAGTGCACAGGTATTGGGGGGTAGGGTGCGGGTTGGCGTGTACATGGTAGGTGGGGGCCAGAGTGGGAATGCACGCGTACATGGAACCATAGTACAAAGAGCCTAACGTGCCCTTCTCCACATGGAGAAGGGGGTAGGGGCTGTGGGTATGCACAGGACATGGGAGGGGATGAGGTACAGGTGCACACATGAGTACCTGCATTGGGCGGGTGGCCTGGGATGCGAATGAGTACGTGTGTGAAGGTGCAGAGGGGTTGTGTTGGGTAGGGGATAAGGGTGTGCTGGGGCAAGTGTGAGCATCTGCACAGTCAAGTAGGGTGTGGGTGTGCATGGGGGGTGATGTGGCACCTGCCGGTGGGGGGGTGGTCTGGGATGTGGTACACGTGTGCATTGGGGTGTGGTGCAGGTGCGCAGGTCGCATGTGAATGGCAGGGCACATGTGTACAGGTCATGGTGGGGGCCTGGTGTGGGTGTGCAGGTACAGAGGGTGTGGGGTGCTGGTGTGTGCTTGCACGGGGCAAGGGATAGGGTGTGGCACAGATGTGCAGTAGAGCATCTGGGGGGATGGGGGCCCTGGTTGAGGATGCCTTAGTCTGGGGTGGAGGTCTTGGGGTGCCGGGAGGGTGGGGCTTGGGTGTGTGGGGTATGGGGGAGGTCAAGGAGGGGGATGGCGTGTGGTGCCTTCAAGGAATGTGGCTTGGCTTACTTCCTAGCCTTGGTCTCCCTGTCTGTGCACTCCTGAGTGCTCCAGGTCTCCTCCGTGTGGAGAAGGGCACATTAGGCTCTTTGCACTAGCTGGATGGTCTTTGGTCTTCTGTATCTCAATTCTTCAGTTTTTCAACCAGGGCCTCCCTCTGTGGTGTGGAAGATCCTCTCAGGTAACTTGCACTCTTGAATTGCTGTCCTTTTTGTTTTTCTGTTGCTTCTCTAGCTGCTCCTTGGAGCAGGGGTGAACTCTACCTATCCTGTTCTGCCATATTCCCAGAAGCCTTTTACCTGTTATCTAAAAAGAGTGGTGCCTGAGGAAAATACAATTTACTCACACACACACACACACACACACACATACAGAGTGATCTATCATATGGTTGTTTTAAGAAGAAAAACTAGGGCAAAGTCAATACAGCTAGCAGCTTAAGATATTTTAAGACAAATATAACTGGAATAGCTGCTTTTAGTTAAAACTAAAAGTTTTAACTAAATGCTCCAATAACTGAACAAATTACCCAGGGAATACTCATGTATTCAATCAAAGCAAACAAGAAATTAAGTTAGGATCAAAGCAAAACTCCCTGACAAAAAAGAAAATAATGTTAGTGGAAGAAATTTTAGCTCATAAAAAGGCCCACTATCAAGGGTCATTTAAAATATTCATATGGAATCATCTAATACTGATGTTTAGTATTGAATATTCAAAATACCCTGCCCTGTAGATAGCCCCCTGGTATATTCATCTTAAGGAACTAAACTAGTAGAGGTTACTTACGTGTGAACTCCATCTGATTTTCTTTGTTCAAAAACTAACATTTTGCCTTCTGGAGAGGCAAGATGGAAATCAATATCCAATCCTGCTCCATCTAAAACCTGTAGAAAAGCATGTAAGAGAAGACCATATATTATAAATTCTGAAAATAAAAATGATATAAAGTTCATTGTATGATGAAAAATTTTTCTTGCTAAACCTAGAGGGGTAAGAAAGTCAAGAGGCTCCTGTTATGGGCAGAAAGGATCTGAAAGATCATCTAGTTCATTCCATTCATTTTTACAACTTGTCCTTTTCTTACCCATTCCTGTTGTCATTCCCTACATTGAGACCTATGGGTATTACTGAAAAAATCTTCCTAAAAACAATGATGTCAGTGAGATGCCTTGTATAATGGAAAGAAATATAGGCGGGAGTTCAAAGGTGAGATCCTTAACTTAAAATTAAAGCAAATTTAGGACCTACTATATAGCCTCTCTGTTTCCGCTCCAAAAAAGTAAGAATAATAAGCTACTTTTTAGCTTGGAATTCAAGGGTCTCCATGATCTGAATCCAACTGACTTCTTCTTCAATGCATTCTTCTACTATTCCCAGATATGAACTCTGTATTCCAGATAGGAGAGTTCACTTACTGGCCAACAAATACGATATGTTCCTTTGCAATCTCTAAATGTCCTTACACTGAAATTATGATGACTATGATAATAACAGCAGTAAACAATTGTAGTTTTATGCCAAACATTATTCTAAATGTTTTATGTGGACTAATTAATTTATTCCTCGCAGCAACCATAAAGAGTAGGTCCTACTATAATTCTCATTTTACCAAAAAAAAAAGAAGGAAGAAAAAGAAAAAAACTGAAACTACAGAGAAATAATTTATCCCCAGTAATACAGCAAATAAGTGACATGGCCAAAATTTGAACCTAGCAATCTGCCTTCAGAGTAATTTTTTTTTTTAAATTAGAGTTGTAGGATTACAGGAAATTCACGCAGAAAATACAGAGTCCCCATATACCTCGCCCCCACACCACATGCATATTGTTTTCCTATTAACACTTTGCTTTAGTGTGGTACACCTTTCTTACAACTGAGGAAACAATGCTATTATAATTATACTATCAACTATAGTACATAGTTTATTTTTGGGTTCACTGTGTTGTAGAGACTTAGGAGTTTCTTTGTTTTTAATTCTATTCCAATAACATAATACAACCTAAAATTTTCCCATTTAACCATTCAAATATACAATTCAGTAGTTTTAATTACATTTCAATGTTGTGCTAACATCACCACTATCCATTACTAAAACTTTTCCATCACCCTAAACTGAAACTCTACACCAATTTAGCATTAACTGGACATTCCCTACCCTAAATCTGGCCCCTAGTAACCTCTATTCTAGTTTCTGACTCTGTGAATTTTCTTATTCTCATTTTTTCATATCAGTGAGGTCATACAGTATTTGACCGTGTGTCTGGCTTATGTCACTCAACATGATGTCTTCAAGGTTCTTCCATGCTGTCACATGTATCAGAACTTTATTACTTTTTTTTTATGGCTGAGTAATATTTCATTGTAGCATACAATCTGTTTTAGTTTCATGGCTGATACATCCAAATACCATGCAATGGTTTGGCTTAAACAATGGGAATTTATTAGCTTAAAATTTTGAGGCTAGGAGAAGTCCAAAGCCAAGGTGTCATCAAAGCCAGGCATTTTCTCAGGAGACTGTGGCATTCTAATTGCAGGTGACCCTTGGTTCTTGTTTTTCCTGTCAAATAGCAATGCATTTGACATTTTGGCTTCTCGACTCCATTGACTTTGAACTTCTGGATACTCCCTCTAGTCTTCTTCTCTCTAGAAGGCCTCTGGTAATAGCATTATGATCCATCCAGATTCACTGGGTCTCAGAAAGTAACCTCATCAAAAGGTCCTATTTACAAGGGTTAACACTCAGAGGAATGAATTAAGTTTAAGAACATGTTTTCTGGGGTATATAGCTCTAAGCCAACAATATTACATTTTGTTTCTCCATTCATCTGTCGATGGACACTTGGGTTGCTCCCATCTTTCGGCAATTGTGAATAATGGTGTTATAAACATTAATGTACAAATACATGGTTGAGTTCCAGCTTTCAATTCTTCTGGGTATATACCTAGAAGTGGGATTGCCAGGTTAGATGGTAATTCTATGTTTAACTTTTTTGAGGAACTGCCAAATGTGTTCCACACTGGGTGTACCATTTTACATTCCCAGTAAAAATGAACAAGTGTTTCTTTTTCTCCACATCCTCTCCTACACTGTTTATTTTCTGTTTTTTTAAAGAATAGCAGTTTTACAGGGTGTGAAAAGGTCTCTCATGATTTTGATTTGTACTTCCCTAATGGCTAGAAATGTTGAACAACTTTTCATGTGCATTCTGGCCATCTGTACATCTTCTTTGGAGAAATGTCTATGCAAGTTTTGCCCATTTTTACACCAGGGTGTCTTTTTGTTGAGGAGCTATAAGATTTCTTTATATGTTTTGGATATTAAACTGTTATCAGCTAGGTGGTTTCCAAATATTTTCTCCTATTCTGTAGGTTGTCCATTTACTTCCATGATGAAGCCTTTTGATGCAGAAAAGCTTTTAATTTGTATTAAGTCCAATTTATTTTTTTTGTTGCTTGCGCTCTTGGCATAAAGTCTAAGACACCATTTCTGAACACAGGTCCTGAAGATGCTATCTTAGCTTTTCTTCTAGGAGTTTTAAGATTTTAGTTCTTATTATTTAGGTCTTTGATCCATATTGAGTTAATTTTTGTAAATATTGTGAGTAGGGGTTCATATTCATCTTTTTACATAAGGAAAGTTTTTCCAGTAGCATTTGCTAAGGGGACTACTCTTCCCTACTAAGTGGACATGGCACCCCTGTGAAAAATCCATTGGCTGTAAATGTGAGGTTTGATTTCTGAACTCTCAATTCAATTCCATTGGTCTATATGTCTGTCCTTGTGCCAGTACCATGCTGTTTTGATTCTTGTAGTTTTGTAATAAATTTTAACTCAACTAACATGAGTCCTCCAACCTTGTTCTTCTTTTGCAAGATGGTTTCTGGGCTTTTGTGGCCCCTTACCTTTCAATATAAATTTGATGGTTGACTTATCCAATTCTGCAAAGAAGGTTGTTAGAATTTTTATTGGGATTACAATGAATCTGTAAATTGTTTTGGGTAGTGTTTTAGTTTGTAAGCTGCTAAATGCAATATACCAGAAATGGAACAGCTTTTAAAAAGGGAATTTATTAAGTTGCAAGTTTACAGTTCTAAGGCTGTAAACATGTCCAAATTAAGGCACCAAGAAGAGGTTACCTTCACTCAAGAAAGGCTGATGCCATCCGGAACAGCTCTGTCAGCTGGGAAGTCATGTGGCTGGAGCCTGCTGGATTCTGGACACCTCTCTCAGCAGGGCAGACACATGGTGACGTTTGTCAACTTTCTCTCCCCATTTCATAAGGTTTCCCTGAGGGCGCCTTCCTTCCACATCTCCAAAGGTCTCTGGCTGTGTGGGCTCTGTTGGTTCTGTGGGCTCTCTCCAAAATGGTTCCCTTTTAAAGGGTTCCAGTATGCAAAGTCACCTTGAATGGGTAGAGACACATCTCCATGGAAACCATTTGATCACAAGTTACCACCTTCAAATGAGTGGGCCACATCTCCATGGAAACAATAAAAAAGAGCTCACCCAGCAATATTAAATGAGGATTAAAGGACATGACTTTTCTGGGGTACATAATAGCTTCAAACTAGCACAAGCAGAATTGATATCTTAATGATATTTAGTCTCCCAATCCATAAACACAGAATGTCCTTCTATTTATTTATGTCTTCTTTGATTTCTTTTAGCAGTTGTTTTATAGTTTTCCATGGATAAGTTCTTTACATGCTTGGTTAAATTTATTCAATGAGAATTTAGACAAATGAACTTCAGAAGAAGGGAAATTATCAGAGTTAAAGAGGGGCATTGAATAATGATAAGGGGTCAATTCCCCAAGGATATAATATTCCTTAACATGTATGCACCTAACAACAAAGAGTCAAAATAAGCAAAGCAAAAAATGATAGAATTACATGAAATAGACAAATCTACTATTATTGCTGGAGACTTCAAAAGCCCTTATAACTAAATGACTGATCAAGCAGGCTGAATATTAGTAAGGATATACCTGAATTTAACAGCACCATCAGTCAACTGAGTCTAAGAGACATTTATAGATTAATTCTTCTAACAGCAGAATACACATTCTTCTCAATTCCACAGAACATTCATCAAGACTGACCACACTTTGAACGATGAAAAACACGTGGTTTCACCTTAACAAAACTAAAAGAATAGATATACAAAGTGTGCTCCTAGAGCAATTTAAACTAGAAATTGGTAACACAAAGATAGCCGGAAAATTCCAAGCTATTTGGAACTTAAACTATACATTTCTAAATAACACAGGGTTCAAAGAAGTCTGAAATTTTCAAATATTTTAAGCTAAATTAAAATGAAAATACAAATTATCAAAATGTGTGGGACAGGTGGTGCCCTGGTGGCTCAGCAGGCAGAATTCTTGCCTGCCATGCCAGAGACCAGGGTTTGATTCCTGTGCCTGCCCACGCAAAAAAAAAAAAAAAAAAAAAAAAAAAAAGTGTGGGATGTGGTGAAATTGGTCTTAGAGGGAAATTTACGGCATTGAATGCAAATATATTAGGAAAGAAGAAACATCTAAAATCATTACTCTAAGCTTTCACAGTAGGAAACTAGAGAAAGAAGAGCAACATAAAGCAAACAGAAAAAAAAATAGATAGAAATCAATGAAATTGACAAGGAATCAGTAGAGGAAATCAACAAAACCAAAAGCTGGCTCTCTAAAAAGAGCAACAAAATGATAAATCTCTAGCCAACCTAACCAAGGAAACAAAAGAGAGAAGACACAAGTTATTGATATCAGAAGTGAAAAAGAAACGTCATCACTAGTGATCTCATGGACATTAAAAGGATAAAAAAAGGTATATTATGAGTAATTCTATGTCCCCAAATTGGATAACTCTGATGTAGTTGAACAATTCTTTAAAAGACATGAACTACCAAAACTCACACTCAGAAAAGGAGATACTTTGGATAGGTCTGTATCTGTCAAAGGAATTGAATCAATAGTTAATAACTTCCCAAAAAAGAAACACCGCATCAAGATGGTTTCAATGAAAACTCTATGAAAGAAACTGATACCAATTCTTTACAATCCCTTCCAGAAAAAAAAGAGGAAACACTTCTTAATTCATTCTATGAGGCAGCATTACCCTAACAAGAAAACCAGAAAGACATCACAGGAAAGGAAAACGACAGACCAATATCTCTCATGAACAAAGATGCAAAAATCCTAAACAAAATATTAGCAAATTTAATTCAACAATAACTCCATAAATACATGGATTTATTCTAGGTACGTAAGGATGGTTCAACATTCAAAAAATCCATTACTGTAACCCATTGCATCAACAGACTAAAGAAGAAAAATAACATGTTTACATCAATAGATGCAGAAAAAGTACTTAATAAATTCCAACATCCAAATCATGATAAAGTCAAAGCAAAATAGGAATAGAGGGGAACTTCTTTCAACTTGATAAAGAGTATTAAAAAAAAATCTAAAGCTAATATCATACTTAATGGTGAAAAATCAGATGATTTCCCTCCAAGGATGTCTCTTCTCACTATTTCTGTTCAACACTATACTGAAAGCTCTACCTAATACAATAAAAAAGGAAATAAAAGAGTAGAAATTGAGAAGAAATAAAACTATCTTTGTTCACAGATGACATGAGGGTCTATGTAAAAAATCCCAAAGAATTAACAAAAAACTCCTCAGATCTCAGGATACAGGGGTTAATATACAAAGTCAACTACTTTTCTATAAATCAGCAATGAACAACTGAAATTTGAAACTAAAAACCCACCACCACTTACAGTAGCATCAAAAAAAGAGAGATACACTTAGGTATAAGTCCAACATAATACGTACAGGATCTAAATGAGAAAAAACACAAAATTCTGATATGAAAATCAGAGATCTAAATAATTGGAAGAAATTCCATGCTCATGGGTAGGAAGATTCAATATTAAGAAGCTAATTCTTCCCAACTTGATCTATAGATTCAACACAATCCTAATCAAAATGCTAGTAATCTATTTTGTAGATATTAACAAACTGACTCTAAAGTTTATACAGAAGGACAATAGACTCAGAATAACCAATACAATATTGAAGAACAATGTCAGAGGATTGACACGACCTAACATTAAGAACAACCATAAAGCTACGGTAATGAAAACAGCATTGTGAACAGGCAAACAGATGAAACAAAATAGAAAGCCCAGAAATACACCCACACAAATAAAGTCAACTGATCTTTGACAAAAAAGCAAAGGCAATACAATGGAGAAGGATAGTCCTTTCAACAAATAATGCTGGAACTGGACATCCATAGCATAAAAAGTCCATCTCGACCCAGACCTAAGATCCTTAACAAAAATTATCTTAAAGTGGATCACAGACTTACATTTAACATGCAAAACTATAAAATTTATAGAAGATAACATAGGAGAAATCTGGGTGACCCTGGGTTTGGTGATGTGCTTTTAGATACAACATCAAAAATACAATCTACGAGATAAAAAAATTAATAAATTGGACTTTATTAAATTAAAATTTTCTGCTCTTTGAAAGCCACTATTAAGAGAATGAAAAGACACAGACTAGAAGAAAACATTTGCAAAATACATACATGATCGAAGTCTATGTCCAAAATATAGAAAGAACTCTTAAAAATCAACAATAAGAAAACAATCCAATTACTAAATTGTATAGATCAGAACAAACATCTCACCAAAGAAAATGTACAAATGACAAATCAACATATGAAAAGATGATGAACATCATAAAGCTTGAGGGAATCACAAATTAAAATAATAATGAGATCTCACATACCTATTAGAATGGCTAAAATACAAAAAAAAATGACAATACTAAATGCTGACAAGAATGTGGAGGAACACACTGCTGGTAGGAATACAAAATGGTAGAGCCATGTTCTAGTTTGCTAGCTGCTGGAATGCAATATACCAGGAATGGAATGGCTTTTTAAAAAAAGAATTTAATAAGTTGCAAGTTTACAGTTCTAAGGCCGAGAAAATGTCCCAATTACAAGAAGTCTATAGAAATGTCCAATCAAAGGAATCCAGGGAAAGATACCTTGGTTCAAGAAGGCTGATGAAGTTCAGGGTTTCTCTCTTAAGTGAGAAGGCATATGGCAAACACAGTCAGGGTTTCTGTCTCATCTGGAAGGGTACACGGCATCATCTGCTAGCTTTCCTGGCTTCCTGTTTCATGAAGCTCCCAGGGAGGCATTTTCCTTCTTCATCTCCAAAGGTTGCTGGCTGATGGACTCTCTGCTTCTCGTGGCTATGTCATTCTTTGATCTCCCAGAATCTCTCATTCTCCAAAATGTTTCCTCTTTTATAGGACTTCAGAAACTAATCAAGACCCACCCAAATGGGTGGAGACACGCCTCTACCTAATCTAGTTTAACAACCACTCTTGATTAAATCACATCTCCAGGGAGATGATCTAATTACAGTTTCTAACATACAATGCTGAATACTGAAGATTCAGCTGCCTTTACAAAATGGGATTAGGATTAAAACATGGCTTTTCTAGGGTACATACATCATTTCAAAACAGCACAAGCCACTTTGGCAGACAGCTGCAGTTTTCTACACAGTTAAACATATAATCTTACCATACGATGCAGTCAGTAATTATGTCCTAGGTGTTTACCTAATTGAGTTGAAAATTTATGTCCACACAAAAACCTGAAAGCAAATGTTTACAGCAGCTTTAATCACAATTGTTCAAAACTGGAAGCAACCAAGATATCCTTCACTAGGTGAATGGTTAAACAAACAGTGGTACATTTGTACAATAGAAGATTATTCAGCTATTTTTAAAAAATGAGCTATCGAGCCACAAAAAGATATAAAGGATCTTTAAATACATATTACTAAGTGAAAGATGCCAGTGAGAAAAAGAACATCTTTTGTACAATTCAATTATAAGATATTCTGGAAAATGCAAAACTGTAGAGACAGAAAAAAAAGATAAATGGATGCCAGGAGCTCAGAGGGAGAGAGAAGAAAGGAATGAAAAGATGAAGAAGAGTTTTTAGGGCAGTGAAACTATTCTATATAATACTATAATAGTGGATACATAACATATATTTGTTAAAACCCACAGAACTGTACAATACAAAGAGTGAACCATAATGTAAATTATGGGTCTTAGTTAATAGTATTGTATCAGTATTGTTCACCAGTTGTAACTAATATACTACCTGATGGATTGAAGCTGTATGTATCCCAGAAAAGATCATGTTCTTTTAATCCATTCCAGTGAGTGTAGACCTACTGTAGATGGGATCTTTTGATTAGGTTATTTCTGTTGAGATGTGACCCACTTCATTTAAGGTTGGTCTTAATCCTCTAACTGGAGCCCTTTATAAAAAGGATAAAAGAGACGGAGAGAAGACAGAAGAAAAACCCAGAGAAGCTGAGAATCAAGGACACACAACATACACAGAAGCTCAGAGAGGAAGCCACTGAAGCTAGAAGGTAGAAGCAATGAACTAGAGAGAGAAGGGAAAGACCAGCAGACATCGCCATGTGCCTGGCCACGTGACAGTGGACCTGAAGATCGCCATAGCCAGTCTTTGGGGAGAAGGTATCATCCTGTTGATGCCTTGATCTGGACACTTTCACGGCCTCAGAATTGTCAACTTGTAAGTTAATAAATCCCCATTGTAAAAGCCAACCCATTTCTGGTATATTGCGTTTCGTCAGCTTTAGCAAACTAAAACATACCACACTAACGTAAGTTGATTATAATAGGGGAAACTGTACTTTGTGGGGGGGGGAGCTATATGGAAACTCTATAGTACCTGTTCAACTTTTCTATAAATTTGAAACTGTAATAAAAATTAAGTCCATTTTTTTTTAAGTGCAAAAGAAAGACACGTGAAAAGAGCAAGACAATTAGAAAACCAGATAGGTATAAAAAGGAACAAATTAAACATCTAGTTGAAATGATAAACTCAGTGGAAAAGTTAACAGATCAAATTAGTGTTGAAAAGAGTTAATGAATTGAAAGAGTTGAAGAAATAGCTTTAATGCAGAACAGCAAGATAAAGAGAAATTATGAGAGATTAAGCAATATGGAAGATAGAAATTTTAAAAAATATAACATATCTAATATTTGGAAGGGGAGAATTTTGAAGACAGGAAAAGATAATGTTAGAGATAATGGTTGAAAATTTTCTAGGCTTGTTGAAAGACATGCATGCTGGTTTGAAAGGATTATGTAGACTAGAAAAGCCATGTTTTAATCCTGATCCATCTTGTGGAGGCAGCCATTTCTTTTAATCCCTATCTAGTAGTTTAGGTTGGAAACTTAATTATATCATCTGCATGGAGATGTGACTTGCCCAATTGTGGGTATTAACCTTTGATTAGAGGGAGATGTGACTCTACCCATTCCAGGTGGGTCTTGATTAGTTTATCGGAATCCTTTAAAAGAGGAAACATTTTAGAAAAAGCTTCAGAGCCATGAAAACCATCAGAACCCATGCAGCTAGAGACCTTTGGAGATGAAAAAGGAACACACTCCTATGGGAGCTTCATGAAACAAGCCTGGAGAAAAAGCTAGCAGATGTCGCCATGTTCACCACGTGCTTTTCCAGTTGAGAGAGAAACTCTGAACTTCACTGGCCTTTTTTGAGTGAAGGTAACCTCTTGTTGGTGCCTATAGACTTGATTTAATTTAGATATTTTCACAGCTTTAGAACTGTAAACTTGCAGCTTAAATTCCCCCTTTTAAGGAGTATAAGGATAGTTCAGTGGGAGAATTCTCGCCTGCCATGCGGGAGACCCAGGTTCAAGTCCTGGCCCATGTACTCTTCCACCGCCCCACACAATAAAATAAACAAATGGTGCTGCAATAACGGGATAGTCATATGGAAAGAGAATGAAATGTGACCCCCACCACATAGCATATGTACACACACACACACACACACATACACACAAATTCCCCCTTTTAAAAGCATTCTATTTCTGGTATATTGCATTCCAAGCAGCTAGCAAACCAGAACAACATGACACCTCAGATTTAAGAAACACTAAAAGATACAAGCAGAAAAAATGTTAAAATTCAACACCAGACACAATATAGTGAAACTACAGAACTAGAAGATATTAAAAGCAACCAAAGAGAAGATAATGAACTACAAATAGATAAATAAGTGACAGGAAGTCAAAAGATCCTAAAACACTAGTTTTTGTGTGTAGAGGAAAAAAATCCAACAATGGAAGAACTATTCAAGAAACTAAATTCACATTCAAGAGAGGAGAGGCAAAGACTCAGGAAAAAAAGCGAAGCCTAAAGCGTATCCTATTTTTTTGGACTTCCAGTTAAATGAGGCAACCATTTCCTTAAAAAGTTAAAAACTAATTCGGTATGCAACAAACAGGGGTCATGGAAGGAAGGTCAACTAGCCTCAAACAGAGCTGAAGCAGCAGCTGTTCAAATGACAGCTGGTTTAGAACCAGGATTGGTAACTCGGGCACCAGGTGGTTAGAACTATGATAATGTGAAGGGCTGAACATGTGCCACCACCTCAAGAAGCAGATGTTCAGCACTAAAACCAACAGTATTCTATCGGGGAAGAAATGCAGAACTCCTCCAGTAGAACAGGCTTGCCCAGAAGAAGAGAGCCATGGAAGTGGAAGAACCCATTATACCCTATTCTCCAAAGCTGGGCAGGATTAGTTGAAGAAAAAAGACAGAAGTCTCCAGGATGGAGACATGGAAGATCTTGAAGACGAGAGGTAAATCTCTTACCCCTTCCACCAAAAGATTTCTCTGCCAGGGTTTCAACAGACTTAGGAGAAAGTACTGCCCTTCCTATCCCTCTCCCTAGATTCCTCTTCCATTATAGCTTTATGGTCACCCCTGGAGGGACTTCTTGGGAAGGAGGGTAGAGAAGAATGATTTTGTGGGACTTGGGGGCCCTCTAATGGTCAATTCATCTTGTAATAAAGTCCTAGAGTTCCGACTGAAAAAAAAAAACAATTAACTTTGGTCGTTTCATTACTTGTAGCTGAAAACATTGTAAAGACTATAAAGATCATGACATTGTAATGAAAATAATTGATGCTTAACCCCCCAAAGGCCCAAACCCTATAAGTGTGATTTGTTTATATGAATATGGAAAAAGGTATAGAAGAATTACACCTGGAAGGTGATAGGTATCTATTACAACGATGAGGACATTATTTTTTCTTTGTATATCTTTGGACTGTTTGACTTGCTACAAGAAGAATGTATTACTTTTATAATTGGAAGTAAAAAGTTTATCAAAACAGAAATATAAATGGATGAACCAGAAAATTTAAAAAAAGAAGAAATGAATAATAAAAAGCCAGTTTTTAAAAACAGATCAGTAAATTAGTCCTGTCTGGAAGGGAGAAAATACATATAATAGTAGGCATGTACACCTGCAAATAAAATGGAGATAGAAGATATTTCAAATAGTATTAGGTACAATACTATATAAACAAACTTTTAAAATTAGATGACACGGCCAATTTATTAGAAAAAAATTAAAATTTGAATCAATACAAAAATTGAAAAACTAATAAAAATAAAAGAAATTGATATAGGTCGCTCCTTCCCAAAAAGCACCCAGATGATTATACAAGTGGCATAAATGTATGGTTCACCTATTCACACAATAGGTATTTTTCAAGGACCTATTATGTTCCAGGAATTGTTCTAGACTCAGGGTGCACTTAATACCTAACATTTTTTGAGTGCTTAATGGGTGCCAGACACCTTCCCTTTTACATATTTTAAGAGATTTATTCTCCATAATAGCACTAGGAAGCAGGTTATTATTGTCATTTATAGATGTGGAAAGTGGGGTACAGAGAAGTTAATAACTTTGGCCAAAATAATATTTTCAAAACACAAATCTGCATAAGTTAATACAAGTTAATTTCCTGCTTAAAACTTTTCAATGGCTTCCTACAGCTCTCTCTGTAAAAGACCCATATCCTTTCCCACTATTACCATGTATTATAAATGCATTATAAAATTGTACTTTGAAGTTTTAATGTAAAATTATAAAATTGCAATAATTGATAAACATAATGTGGTGTATGTACATATATATACAATGGAAATATATATATATATATATATTTTCTCAATGGAAACTAGGCAGCAATAAAAAGGAACAAATACTGATTCATACTACAACATGTATGAACTTCATAAACATTATGCTAAGTGAAAGAAGCCAGACACAAAAGAACACATATTACATGGTTCCATATATATGAAAAGTCCAGAAAAGGGAAACGCATAGAGAAAGAAAGTCTCAGGCTGGGGTTGGAAACTCGGATTAGCTGTAAACAGGCATAAGATATTGCTACAGCAATGAAAACGTTTTAAAACTGGACTGTGGTAATAGGTGCACAACTTGGTATATTTGCTAAAAATCACTGAATTGTACACAAAGTGGATGAATTTTTATAGTGCAAAAATTACACATCAATAGCACTGTTTTTAAATTACAATAATTTTTTTAAAAGACTCATATCTATAACAAGGCCTAAAAGGTCTGACCACTACTGACCTCTTTAGAATAATCTTGAACCACTTTCCCCTTGCGTTCTGCTGTTGTAGCAGTCTTCTTTTAGACTCTCAGAGTCTTGCTTTCTTCCTCAAGGCCTCTGTACATGCTGTTTTTTTCTAGCTATTGCCTTGTTCCATTTACTGCCTTATGCCTAGCAAAAGCTGATTATTCTCATCTTAACTCATACATCACTTCTTATCGGATGTCTTCTCTCAATTTCCAGATGAAATCAAGTCTTACTGATAAACACTTTCATAGCTTTATACACTTCCCTTCATAGCCACATGTTAGTTACAATTTTACATTTATTTGTATAATTATTTGATTAATGCATGTCCCTATATTAGATTGTATGAGAGCATGGGCTATACATATATTTACTCACCATTATATCCCTAGTACCTAGCTCTGTATTTGACACAAATTAAGCACTCAAAAATGATTTAAAATTTTAAATGAAGGAGCTTTTTTGACAAAACATAACGTACTGACATCCAAAAATATTCAGGAGCTCATATCAATAAGATATGGGGTTGGTCAATTACCCAAAATGTAACTATCTACAATGTCTGTTTGGTGATTTTTTAAAAACTTACTTTAAGACAAAAATCAGTAGCTTGCAGTTAATTGAAAATTAATCGTGGAATTAGAAAATGCAAAATAATGGTTGAAGTTGATCTTGACCCTAAAAATCTTCAAACACTGTCTACAAGTACAGACATTAAATTATACATGACCTTACTTCTTCCCTCAATCAAAACAATTGTTTACGGAGATCATCTTGGGGGAATACACCCTTTAAGAGTGCATAAGATGAAAAGTATAAAGCTAAACCAAGGCAGCTGTATAGCCCTAGATGTGTAAATGTAAAACTTACATTTACTGAATACTTTTTAAGTGCCAAGTTTGGTCAATGAATGAATACAATTCATTTTTTCAAAACAACACTATGAGGTAGCTGCCATTATTATCGTTGATTATACAAATGAGAGGTTAAGTAACTTGTTCAAAACCACACAGCTAGTAGATGGCAGAATCAGGATTTGATCACAGGAATTTTGAATCTAGATCCTGCCCTCTCAATCATAATAGGTCAATAATTAAAATAAATTTCCTCTCTAATATGTGGGAAAATACTGAGGAATTTTTTTAATAGTTTAAATTGTTTTCTTATTAACCCCCTAATAAATTTCCTCATTGTGCCTTCCTTAAATTCATCTTGTACACTATACTCAGAGTGATTTATCTGAAAAAATATTTCTGATGTTATAAACATGCCACTTAAGTTTTAAGTATAGTCTATTACTGAGTAAGTTTTAAGTATAGTCTCACCTACTGAATAAGGGCAATGCATGACACCCAAGGCTATGGTTCTCTACAATCTCCTTTTCCGCTACTCCCATCCCAGACTTTACAGTCTTAAGGTCTAATAAAAACTCACTACTAGTACTGTCCACTACACACTGCCCACCCCGAAAACATTCACACAATATATTTTCAGAACTATGCATCTCTATTCAGTTTCCTTTCCTGAAATGGCCCTCCTTACTTTTGTCCATATTTAACTTAAGCATCTTTCTATATTCAGCTTTGATATTTTCTCCAGGTATCCTCCACTGAGCCCAGAGAAGTGGTCCTCCTCTATTAGCACATAACTCCACGTCAATGAAATTATACGTTTTTGAACCAGTAATCCTTGACTATTAAGGTTCTTGAGAACAGGAACTCTTGTTTTTCTTTTGCTGGTTCTCATACCCTCCACCCCAACACAACGCACAATTCCTGACACACAGTAACTGATCAGTAAACGATGAACTTTTGAACTGGGGATTAGAAATCAAGAAATGTTGAGTTCTAGCCTCAATTTTGTTTACTATAACTTTCGATAAAGTTCTTTATTCTTTAAGCTTATTTTATGCATCTATAAATAATCTAATCCTAAAATTCTTTCTGCTGAAAATTCTATATAACTTTTTATTTTGCACTATATATGACAGCACTTGTTATTTAAAAATCTCTACATCAAATTTTCAAAATTAACATTTGGTTATACATTAACTTGCAAAAAAAATTGTAAGATGAACCACACCAACGCTCCCCCCGCCACCCTCGCCCCGTGCTCAGCTGTGTGGCACCAACGTCGTTTCTTCTAAGAAATTGCCCTCTATAAGAATGGTTAAATAAATTAAGGCAACACCCTATAACGAGAGTACTGTGCAGATACTAAAAAGAAAACAATGAAACGGGGTAAGCGCTTATAATGTTAAATGAAAGATCATATAATTTTAATATGCGGTTTTACCTTATTTGATTAAAAATAATGGATATGTAACTGGGAAGGAAATGTACCATTAAACACCGTAATATCGAGTTATAATCCATGGCCAGAATTAAAACATCCTTAGCTGAAGCAAAGAGTGAATATTTGTAACACGGGAATTGGGTGAAAGGGGTGGGGATGATTCAAACAAGTGTCATCACCTCGTCCAATGATGAAAGAGAACGTGTATCAGTCCTGTTTTGTGAAATACTCAGTATAAGAGCGTGTACTAACTAGAAAAACGATGGGGGAGTTATGCAACAAAGAGAAAAGCGACCGACAGCAGTAGCTCTGGCCTCCTTCCAACCGGAGGAAAGGGGACAGGGCGGACAGCAGTCAATTCCAGTTCCCGCTTAACTTCTAGGTCCCTAGACACTGAGAGTCCGAGCCTCGCGCGCCTGCGCGGGACTAGTGGCTTCCCCACGGGCCTCGCCTCTTCATCACCCTAGCGAGCCAAAGAAGTTTCTAAGCGGGTGAGAGGAGACAACGCGGTGCAGCTGAGCTAAAGCAAGGAAGCTGGCTCACCTTCCGCACTTACTTGGTACTCGATCTCCAGAGAGGCCTTCAGGGGCATGGGCTGATAGAAACACTCCTTTTGGCCGGCTGGCAGGGTAAACGTGAAGTCGCTGTCTAGAGAAGGTGTGAAGCCGGCAGCCCCCCGGAACGGCACTGACGGCACAGCGACCAGGAGGAGTACCGGGAGGAGCAACCAGATCTTTTCGCCCATCCCTACCAAGGCGATCTCAGGCTGAAAGAGGCTGGGACGAGTTAGTTATTGGCGCCTGAGCTCCGCTTTTCGTCTCTGGACTCCTCTTGATTAGTAGAGAAACCTGGAGCCTGAAGAAACTCCAGGTGGCGGCAACGGTTGCAAACGTTCCCTCAGAGAAACTCTGTCCTCAGGGACTGAGGGCGGGGCCGACAGGCGCTTTCCACACCCTCACCAGGCTCTGCCCTCGTAGCTCCCACTTGAGCTAGGCCCGCCTCAAACCCGCACGGCCGCAGGTTCCCATGGCTTCTCCACACCAATGGGCGTTCTGGCGGTGATTATGGGAATTGTAGTTCCGAGCGATTCTGGTGAACCCACTCACAAGGGCTTGCTGACCACGATCCCCGAAAGACCCCGCGCCGCGGCGTCGCGTCACGCAAGCCTGCGCCGGGGCGGGGCTGTATCCGGGGAAGCACGACTGTAACGGCTCCCGCGGCGGTTCGAACTGGGCGCAAAGGCAGTTCGCTGGTTGTCGGGGTCGTGTGTCTGATGCTTCCACACCAGGGGCCAGGAGAGGGTTCGTGGCTTCTGAGCACAGGCTGGAGCGTGGCGTGCGCTGTCATCGGGTAGTCTCGCTCCCCAGCTACGACTTGGGCGGTAAGCGACTGTCTCCTGGCGGGTGGACCGGCCTACCTGGGGGAATTTGGTTTCCTTCTCCGGGCTGCCTAGGATGGAGACCGCCCACCGCCAGGTCTACTCTCACTTACTGAGCACTGTTCTCGGCAAGGTTGGATTTTAATTGAGGAAAAATCGGAAAGGAAGATGTCACTTTTTCCTTCGCTGCTTCCGTTTTACCTCTTTGAGATGAATGTGGCATCGCTCGTGTTAAATTGACCGTTCTGAAGCAGGACACTACAGTATAAAGCTGTGTTCTCTCCAGAATGGGGAATCGTTTTCGACTACGGCTGATCCTATTACAGGGTGGGTGGCTGTGTTTGGGTGGGGTAAAGAACACTTGCACTTCTGTGTGATGGGAGTTTGGGTGTGTGCACTTACAAACACATTGTTCTTGGGTCTGGAAGATGAAGTTGTCAGGACCTGTAGGTATGTATAGACACTCAAGATAGACTTCTGTAACTACCGCACATTGAAGGGAGGTGCAATTTTTATTTGGTAATACATGGGCCACTAGAAAAATGAAAATACTTGAATGGCAAATGTGTTAATTATTTCAGACGAGATAGAGAATTCTTACCTTAAAATACACGTAAAATGGGGTGGGGGGACTGATTTAGCTGACACATATAGTCCCGAAATGCATTTTACAATTTGCCTCGATTTTCTCTTTTCCTTTTCTCCTTCACAATCCTATAGGGAACTAGAGATGTCGAAAAGATAAAACAGAATGGGGACCTGATCCATTGACTTTTGTTTGAGAGAATCGTCTCAACTCAAAGCAAAAGCAAAGTTGTGGAAATAAAAGGGAAAAGGATAGAACAAGTTTGTCTATTGTTATTTTGCATCTCATTTAATTTCCTGCCACAGTCTTCAAATAAGGTGAGAGTTTTCTTTCCAACCTTCCTCTCTGCATCAGAGAACTTTTGAGTGGATATACATTTAACACTGGATGAGCGAAAGAAAGGGCACTTTTGTGAGCATCATTTATTCATTCAGCAAATAATAAGCTGTTTTCAGTGCCTTATGGTTTTGAAAATAATACACAAGACTCAACCTTTTAGAGATGTAGTCAGAATTCTAAGGGCAATGAAAGAAAGATGCTATAATGACAAAGGTAAATGGAATCTGAAAGAGGAATGTAATTTTTTAATTATGCAGAAAGATCTATAGGAATAGGAAAGATTATAAAGCCCCACAGTTTTTAGCTATATTAAATTACAATAATGAAATTTGGCCCCTTATTACTGTTTATGTGCAAAAATGTATTTAGTAGAGTTCACAAACTTAGGGATATTCTTAGGTTGAAGAAACAAACTTTTTTTCATACATTTCTGTGAGTTGACTTGCCACATTTTGATCTGTGCAGTTGTAACATGTAAATGGAAGAGTGTTGTTTAAATTTTATAACCATTGTGAATGAGAGAAGGGTTTAACTTTTATTTGGTAATAAGTAATCCTCAAAGAAAATGTGAATGATTGTAATGATACTATTTTATCAAATGTCCAGAGCTTGTAATTTAATTATAAAATTTCAAACACCTCATATTGAAGGTGATATGTAATAAACTAGAAAATTGCGTTTGAAAGGGGCTTTGGATGTTGATGACGTGGCTGAAACCCTGGTTTCACCCTTTAAAGTTTGTGTGACCCTAAGCAAGTTATTTAACTTGTCTAATTCTTAGTTTCTTCATCTTTGAATGGAATAAAAATACTTTGTTTTTAAATTTGTTAGGAAGATTAAATGTGCTTAGTAAAGGGGAACTATAATAAGTAGAACCTGACTAAAATAAAAAACTGATCCATTGAACTTGTGTCTGGAACTTTCCATTGTGGCTTTGCATTGCAGAGAAATTCATTATTATTGTTTTTTATCTTGTTTTAAACCATCACCAAAGATTTCATAATACCTGAAATAGAAAAATAATGAGTTAAGTTCTATTACTAAGAGAATATTTTGATTGACACCACAGAATCTTTCAGGCAAAGTACAAGAAATCAATATCTTTTTTTAAGAAATGGAATCTAGTTCATCAGACTATAATAAAGACAATGAAGAAGAAAGTTTGCTTGCAAATGTTGCTTCCTTAAGACATGAACTGAAAATGACAGAATGGAGTTTGCAGAATTTAGGGGAAGAGTTATCTAGGTAAGTTAAGTAAAATCCATTGTAGATTTCAGAATATGAGTTTATGAATGTAAAACTTATGAATTTCATTTTTATATATTGTGTTTCTTATAGGCCTTTAGAATAAATAGTTTTCTGTAATTTTGAATATAACTGTTTAGGAAAAAAATAGGCAGTTAGAAAAGCATTTATATATTAAGAAAACACCCATATTAAGACTCACAATGTAAAATACATGTTTGGGGCTTAATTAATCTTTTATTATTGTGACTTCAAAAAAATTTTCTTTAGGTAATCCTAGCATAGAGGCCCTGGAACTATATAGATTGTTAGTTTAAAACAAATTATGATTTGTAAAAATTTACTGAAAACATAACCTTAAGTTTATAACTTTGAATCCATTTGTCACCAGCATTACAGATACTTTATTTCTATTTTCTTATTTAATGTACAGAAATTTCCAGTGAATATTTAAACTAAGAACTAAAATATATTTTTTCTTTTTTCCCTAGTGTTAGTCCAAGTGAAAATTCCGATTATGCCTCTAATCCCTCAAGGTTTGAAAGGCTCATTTTGGAAGATCTTGCTCAGCCTACCCACTCTGGACTTTTGAATTATTCACCTCATAAAAAAGTTTGTAAATTGTCCAGTAACAGTACTGATTGTCAAAAAAAAGCAAAAGATAAGGTTATTGTTTGTAGACCTGTTTATTTAAAGTGTTTTTTCATTGAGGTTTTTTTCTTTAAATGCCTTATTCATGTTTTCCATAATCTTTTACTATGGTGCTAAAACTGTAGAATTTAAATGTAATTGCTCTTGTTGCTTTCTAACAAGAAAGTACTTATCTTAATTTATTATTTTAAAATTTCTGTATTTATTACCTTTTTGCAGCTAAATGTCTTTTTTTTCCTCAACTAAATCCCCTTACTTTTAGCACTATACCCTGTACATAATAGGTCATCTGCTACTAATTAAATGGTTAAAATACCCACTCTTTAGCTTGGATCAGGCACTATGTGATAGCATGGGACTATTCTCCTTTCATTACCCCTAAATTTTGTGAATGGTGTTAGATATCTTCTCCTGGTCTGAAACTCTCCCTATGTATCTCTCTCCTTTTTTTTATACTATCCTGTTTTCCATTTACACTTGTCTTTATCCCTCTTTCTTACTCAATCCTTTTATCCTCCTTTCCACTTTTCTTCTTCCTGTTGTTTAGTTCTATATCCCCAACACGCATACACACAGATATGGTTACATATGTACATCATAATCTTTTTATAGACACTTCAGAAATCCAACCATCGAGAGGTTTTCTTTTAGTAGGACACTACTTCATAAGCCTATTTGAAGCCTACATTTTGGAAAATAAATTCAAATTCCATGTCTACAAAGACTACGGAATTCTGGGAAATTCTCTCTATATCCTAAGTCAAATTGCCAGTCATTTTTACATATATATGCCTCAGTTAAAACCATATGTTTTGCCATAAGCAAACTGAAAAGACAATGCCAAGTTGGAGGGAAAAAATTGATTATACCTATAAAAAACTAAGGGCTAATCTCCCTAATATATAAAGAGTCCCTATAAAGTGACAAGAAAATGATCAACAACCCAGTAGAGAAATAGAAATAGGGAATGGATAAAGAATTAAAAATTTTCTTTGAACAAGTGAAAAGATGTTTAGTCATACTCATGATAAGAAAAATTCTAAATGAAATTCCAGTGAGATGCTATTTTTTACCCATCAGTTTTTTTTTGTTTTTGTTTTGTATTCTGTATGGCAGGGGTTGCGTTCAGTTCTTTTTCCATATGAGTATCCCTTTATTGCAGCGCCATTTGTTTAATTTTTGTTTGTTTGTTTGTTTCGGAATTGCATGGGCCAGGAATAGACTCTTACCCATCAGATTTTTAAACATCTAAAAGTTTGACGAGGATTTTGTGAGCAAGATTGTGGGGAGATAGACACTCATGTATTGCTGGTAGGAGTACAAAATGATACAATTCATATGGAGAGGCATTTGGCAATATTTGCCAAAATGAGAAATGTGTTTACTCTTTTTAAAAAATTTATTTTCGTTAGAAGAGTTGTGGGTTTACAGAAAAAGCATGTAAAAACTACAGCATTCCCATATGCTCCCCTAATGTTGACACTTTGCATTAGTGTGGTACTTTTGTTACAATTGATGTAAGAATATTAAAATTATACTATTAACTATAGTAACTTATAACTGTAGGTACTAATATAGTTTACATTAGGTCTATTTTACCCCATTACCTTGCATTAGTCTCGTGCATTTGTTATAATTCAAAAAGAATGCTTTTATTCTTGTACTATTAATTCTATTCTATTGTTTACAATAGAGTTCACTGTTAAACAGTCCATATGTTGTCTTTTAATTTTTGTTCTAGTAACATATATACAACCTGAAATTTCCCCTTTAACCACATTCATAGATATAATTTTACTTATACTCACAATATTGTGCTACTGTCACAACCATCTATTTCCAAAACATTAAAATCGACCTAAATAGAAATTCTGCGGTGTGTTTACTCTTGACTTTGAAATTCCACCTCTGAAAATATCCCATATGTATACCTCCATAAGTACAGACTGAAGCTTTTTTTTGTTTGTTTTTTAAATCAAAGCAAAAGATTAGAAATGGCTCGAGTATCTAGTAATAGGGGATTGGTTGAATAAACTGTGGTTTATCCATACAATGGAAACTGCAGCTGAGAAGGAAAAAAAAACTTAGGAATTTCTCAATGTATTGATTATAGAGAGATTGCCAGGGTATGTTGTTCACGTAAAACCTGCAAGGTGCAGAATGGTATATATAGTATGCTAGTTTTCTTGTGTGGGGGAGGGAGGGTGAATTTGTATTCCTTGTATATGCATGTGAAAATCCTAGAAGAATAAACAAGTAGCTAATAAAAACGGTTACGCACCTTGTAAGAATGGAAATGAGACTTTATTTTATATAGTTTTGACTTTCAAATTGTGTAAATATATTATTTATTTTAAAAAAATTTAATGTTTTGAAAATCACAACCCTTACTAAAGTTAAAATAACTGAGGCACAAAAGTATAAAAATTTCTATTAGATTTATATTCAGGAGTGATATTGTTGGGCCTTAGCATGTTCAGCTTTTTTGGATAATAACAGTTTTCCAAAGTGTACCACTATTTTCCAGGTTGGAGCCATGTATAGTTCCACCACCAGTGGGCGAGAGAGGACTGATTGCCCCACACCCTTGCTTACCCTCATCAAATATTTTATCTCTTCATTTTCTGAGTTGCCTAGTGATTTTATTGGCAATTGTTTGTCATTTTCCATTTTATTACATATAATGCTGAAGTGAAATAATCCAAAATAGATTTTTTTACTTTTTTATTTTTTAGGTGTCTTTTCCGTCTTGCACTCCTGTGGATCAGGAAATCAAAAGCCTTCGAGAGAAACTTAATAAACTTAGGCAACAGAATGCTTGTTTGGTATCACAGAATCATTCTTTAATGACCAAAATAGAATCTATCCACTTTGAGTTAACGCAGTCAAGAGCAAAAGTATGTATCTTGAAATGATGGCTGTAGCAACAGAAAATAGTTATAATCTTTCTAAGATTAATTTAAAAATATTTTTTATTGCCTTAGTATGATATGTATAGTAATTTTTATCATAATATGCTATCAATATGTTATGAAATCAGGATTTTATATGAATTTTGTATCTGAAAATGATTTAGGGGAATGTTAGTATAATCTTGGTATCTTGATAAGTCAGAACTTCTGGAAGTTATGAGTACCAATTTGAGTGGTTTTATTTCTTATACAAAGATATATTTATCCTTTTAAAATGAATATACTCCATTGTTGAAAACTTAATAGAAAAAAGAAGAGGGGACAAGGAAAGTCACCCAGAGTTTCCAGTGAACAGAAACTTACCATGGTTTGTTTATTAGAATTGAATTCATACTGTTTAAATAGTTTGGGTTTTTCCTATTTCTCACTTCACTTATAGTGTAATATTTTCTAATGTGGTTACATAGTTTTTTCCAATTGGCTTTTTTTTATGATAGCATAGCATTTCCTTATGTGATTATACTATAACTTAGTTAATAATTCCCCTATTTTAGTGGGACTAATTCCCACTAAATAATAATTCCTCTGTTTAGTGCTGTATAATTGGTGCTATACAAAAAAATGAGAAGTAAAAAGTGCTCAATTAAAGAAATGATAAATCATTGTTATTCATACAGTGGATTGCTGCAAGCCTATTTTTTTTAATGATATATGTATATGTATTAGTACTAAAATGCAGTTGCCTGAACTTTTTGGAACTATTGTGAAATTTAAATGTAATACTTGTAAAGGCACCTAGAATAGTGTCTGCACATAGTCATCACTGTCACTCAAAAACTAACAAAATATGTTTAGTGGTCACAAAAAACGTTACAGAGAAATATGTGTAAATAAAATGATCCCAGTTTTGCTTATTACGAGTGTACATACCAAATGTTTTTATATATATATATAAATATAAATCTATATAAGGATAGAAAGACTATGCCCCATACTCTTGATAATTTCAAGAGGGATTAGAAGGTTGGAGTGGGGCTTTTTTTTTTTTTTTTGACATGGGCAGACTCCCGGGGTCGAACCCAGGTCTCCGGCATGGCAGATTAGAACTCTGCCCCCTGAGCTGGGCCTGCCCCAAACCTTGGGGTTGGAGTGGGGGCTTTTACTCTTTACTTTTATAGATATATTGTTTTAAGTAGTAGAATTATGAGAGAGCTTTATGTTTGTTTCCAAACAAAACAAAGTGCTATTGGGGATTATTCCATCCCAAGGAGAAAAAGTGTTACAGTGAACATTTAACATTTTTGATGTTCAGGATTACTTCTAGGATGGATTTCCAGAGACATGATGGCCAAATCAAAAACAATGTTCTTCAGGCATTTCCTGCACTCTATTTCCATTCACTACCCATGTTTTAAAAATTACTCTGAGAGAAAAATGTCATGAGGTTTAACTTTCAGTATATTTGTTTGCCATTTAGATTTCTTTGCGATTATCTGTTCACCTTTTCTGTTTATTAATTGGGGCCTTAAGGTTTAAATTGTTCATCAACAAAATATAATCTCCTTTTAAAGTCATAGATGCCTAGTTATTTAAAGTCAAAAGAGAGATATAAAGCTTGATTAGTAACTAGTCAACTAATAACATTTTTATACCTTCTTTTGGGGTATAGACTCCCAGTGGTTATTTATTTTAGACAATAAGACAGATATTTGTATTTTGCTTCCCATCTCAGCATGAATAGAATCTCTTTTGGGGGGAACTACCTTTTCCAGAGAAAGTTTGAGCTATTAGAAATATTTTGCTGAAATCCCCCATTGTATTAATTAGTATATTCATAAATTACTTTTTAGTAATGTTTGTGGTTGCACTTCTAGAGCCTGGCATCCTGCTCTTTTTTAAGTGATTTGCTTCCCAGGTCTTAAATCGAGCTGCCATCCAGCGACATCTCTTTGATATTCTTCTAGGTTAGATCTACTATTTACTGGATCTTGGGTCTTTTCTTTCTTAGTTTCCTTTTTCTTTAATTGGAACATAACTTCCAGTAATTTCCTTGCCGGTCTGAAAATGTCTTAATTTTTCCCTAACACTTTAATTGAATTCTGGGTTGAAAATTTATTTATCTCAGAATTTTTAGGGAATTATTTTCTTGTCTTCTAGACTTTGGTGCTACTCTGAAAAGTTTGATGCCATTGTGAATCACTTTCCTTAGCATGGAATCTGTTGTTTTTTCATTTGACTCTTCCCTCTTTCCCTGGTGTTTTAAAATTTCACAAATGCTCTGTCTTCGAATTGACTTGTTTTTTTGTGGGGGGGGGAGGCGGGGTACATGGTCCTGGAATCGAACCTGGGTCTCCTGCATGGAACACGAGTATTCTACCACTGAACAACCCTGCACCCTTGAATTGGCTTTTATTACTCATTGTGCTGGAACATGAGTGTCCTTTCAGGACAAGAAACTGTCCTTTGATCCTGGTAATTTTTTCAAGCATAACTTATTTGATAACTTTTCCTCTATTTTCTTCCTTGTGTCTTTTCTATTATGTGAATGTTGGACCCCTAGATTGGTCCTCTAAATCTTCTAAGTTTTGTCTGGTGTTTTCTTGTCTTTTGGTAATACTTTTAAGATTTCCTCAACATTATTTTACCCACTTCTATTGAATCTTTTAATTTTGCTGCCATTTTTTTTCATATTCCAGAGCTTTTTATTGTTCTTTGCTTTCTGTTTAATGATCTCTAGATGCAGTATATTGTCTTATGCCTCTGAACAATTAATAATTTTGTGTATGTGCACTTTCCTTGCTTCTTCCAGTTGCTTTTTGTTTGTTTGTTTTTGCCTCCTCCATGTTAGATTTCTTCAGATGTTAGTTTTGGCTATCCATAATTAAGAGAAAGCCACTTAAAAGCTGTTGGGAGTTCTGAGTGCAGTGGTAAAATTTGTTGTCCAGTGGACTTTTTATTTGGGCTCTTTTTTTATATATTATTATTATTTAAGAAAACTAACAATACACTTAGAACCACCAAACTAATAGCTTAGTTAGCTTAACTATAGGCATATTTAAATAAAGTAGCCGTATAATCATTGTAAAACCTGTATTTGCGCAGTAAGTTTCATTAAACCAATTTAAAATAAAGGTAACAAGGAAAAAATCTACAAATTTAGATAGCAAAGTTCTTAAATTCTAAATATAAAACACTAACTTAAATATCTGATCAAATGTCAAAACTGTGAGTGTTCTCAAAATATCAAATGAAGTATTTGGGATCTTTTGTAGGAAGAAAGCCCTTCCTCCCCAACTGATACCAGTATGTGAAGGTCTTTTTTCTTTGAAGCTGTTGATTTCTTCAAAAATTGTCCTTTGACTTTTCCTACCTGTGGGATGGCCCTGACTGTGATGGAGTAGGAGGCTGCAGGCTGAGTGTTTTATGTTAATCTCCGTGTTACTTTATCCCTGCTCATCATTTTATGTAGCGTCCCACAGTCCCAAGACTCTTCTGTTAAATTTTTTCAGAAAATAAATCTTTTTTCTCTTTCCTAACACTTGGCTGCTGGTGTTTTGGGAGTAGAAACAGGGGAGTTTACTGTTATCTACAGACTTTTAAGCTATATCCCTGTCAGGGTTGAGATCTTGCATCTCACCCCTGACCTCTACTGTGCTTCCTGCCTCCCAGTTCTAAGCTTTTTCAGGGATAATTAGGTCCCTTATTGGTATTCTCCATACCATTTAGGTTGTGGGTTCCCACTTCCATCTTTCAAGTTATAGGATTACTTTGCTTTCCTATATTTTCTTGAATAAGCATGTATGCTAAAATTTGGTTTGTAAATTGTAGAAAGATTCAATAAGTATTTTCTTACTTTACTTTTTATCGTTTGATATTTTACATTTAAATCTTTATGTGAAATTTATCTTCCTAGATGGTATCAGTAGCGATTCCATTTTTCGCCCAAATAGCCTACCAGCTATCCTGCATATTAAGTTGAGGGTAATGACAGCAACTTAAGTGTTTACTCTAACTTGTGATTATGATATGCCCATGAATATGTTTATTGAAGTAGTAGTTGAGATGAGCTTTACATTTGACCGTTGACTGAGGAGTCCCTTCATCTGACTAATTTAGCAAAAAAAAAAAAACTAAAGGTCGACTAGATTAATCTATTTTCTGAAAGAAAGTGCTCTAATAAGTGTTTTTATGTTTTAGATTTCTATACTTGAATCTACTCAACAACAGGCAGCCAATGTTCCAGTCTTAGAAGAACAGATTATAAATTTAGAAGCAGAAGTTTCAGCCCAAGATAAAGTTTTGAGGTAAGTACACTTTTTATAACTTTTAAAATTCTGTTTCCTACTTCTTTTTTGTTGGATCTTGTTAAATTTTTGTCCCTACCCCGACTCCGGTAAATCTTTTATGGCCTGATAGTGTCCATTTGTCTGAGAATTTGGTGAATTTAACATACTACCTGAAATGTTCTTTTTAGTCCATCATAATGTCTCTTAGCCGCAGGTTGTACGCAATAGATAAGACTAAAAAAAAAACTGAATCTAAGCTGAGATGCTTATTTACATGCTTTTATTAAATTTGAAATAGTTCATTCTTTACCCTTACGTAGCTAAATATATACTCACTGCTTCAATGTGAGTTCAAGAAATAAAATACAAGGAATTGGGTATTTTATTTATCCTACTTTTCTGCTTTCAGTAAAATGGGAAATACATGAAAATAAAATAGCATATTACTGTATTTGAGTGATTTTCAAAGTGAACTTCTGGGACTGACAACATCAGGACCATCTGGGAACTTGTTAGAAATACAGAATCTGAGGTTTCATATCAGACTTACTGAATCAGAAACTGGGGAGTGGGGTCCAGCAATGTGTTTTAACAAGTCCTGTGGGTGATTCTGATGCACAATAAGTTTGTCTTTCATGTCCATTAGAGTTTTGCCGTTTTTTTGTAATACATATATTATTTAAATGTATCCCTAAGCATTTTATATTTTTGATTATTATGAACATTTCCTATTCTGTTCAATGCTAGTGTATATAGCAAAGTTACTGGTTTTTATATAATTATTTTATAATTGGACTCTTTGTCACACTCTTTTAGTCTAATAATTTTTCATTTTCATTCTCTTGGATTTTCCTGGTAGCTAGTGATATTATCAGCAAATAAAATGTATTTTGACTTTACTTTCCAACATTTATACTTATTATTACTTCTCCATTTTTGTCTTTTTGCATTAGGTAGAATTTCATAAGTCATTAGATGTAGTGGTAACATTCATCCTTACCTGATTTCCAAACTATAAGATAGTGCTTCTAATATTTGACCATAAAAAAGAACGTGAGCTGTTGTTTCAGAGACATAAAGATCTCATTTGCTGGAAGTACTCTTGTTTTCTATAAAAACTCTTAATTGGCAAGTTAAATTTACCATATTTAATTGGTAAATATGCCTTTTCCCTGTTGCTTATTATTATATATTTATTTCACTTAACTCATTCATTTAAAGTGGATTTTCTACTACTGATCTATTCTTGCAAAACTGATATATTCTCTTGAATAGCCTTTTAAAAATATTCTTTATTTTATAGAGAAGCAGAAGATAAATTAGAGCAGAGCCAGAAAATGGTGATTGAAAAGGAGCACAGTTTGCAGAAGTCCCAAGAGGAATGTATAAAGTTGAAGGTAGATTTACTTGAACAAAGTAAACAAGGAAAGAGGTATGTGTTTTTTAAAGAAAATATATTTATTTGTAGGATATAATTTATTGTAGTAAAATATAACATAAAATTTGCCATTTTAACCCTTTTTAAGTGTAAAATTCAGTGACATTAATTAAATTAAAAATGTGCAACTATCGCCAGCATTTCCAAAACTTTTTATTATCCCAAACAGAGATTCTGTACCCGTTAAGCAATAATCCTCATTTTCCCCTTCCCCCAGCTCCTAGTAACCTCTAATCAACTTTTTGTCTCTATGATAATCTGCCTATTCTAGATATTTCTAAGTGGAATCATGCACTGTTTGTCCTGTTGGGTCCAGTGGATTTCACCTAGCATAATGTTTTCAAGACTCAAAAATGTTGTAGCATATATCAGAACTTTATTCCTTTTTCTGGGAATAATATTCCATTTTATGTTTTCATCCATTCATCTGTTGATATACACTTTGTACACATTTGGGCAAATGTGAATAATGCTGCCATGAACGTTTATGTGCAAGTATCTGCTTCAGTCCCTGTTTTCAATTCTTTTTGGTGTATATATCTATGAATGGAATAGCAGTATCATATGGTAATTCTATGTTTTAACTTTTTGAGAATTGTTTTCCATGGTGGTCACACCATTTTACCTTCCCACCAGCAAAGCACAGGGCTCCAACTTCTTCACATCCTCTTTAATGCCTGTTATTTTCCTTTATTAATTAATTAATTTATTTATTTAATTATACCCATCTGTGTAGGTGTGACAGGTATACTGTGGTTTTGATTTCCATTTCCTTAATGACTAAAAATGTTGAGCATTTTTTCATGTGCTTATTGGCCATTTGTATGTCTTTTTGAGAAATGTTTATTCAAATCCTTTGCCTGTTTTTTTGTTTTTTATTTTTTATTGTGAAATATAAATATATTCAAAAGAAGCAATAAATTTCAAAGAACATTTTAGCAAGTAGTTTTGGAACAGATTTCAAAGTTTTGTAGGGTTACAGTTCCTTTGCCTGTTTTATAATTGGGTTATTGCTTTTTTTGTTGTTGAATTATTGGAGTTCTTTATATATTCTGTATATTAAACCTTTATCAATATACGACTTGCAAATACTTTCCCCTATTCTTCAGGTTGTCTTTTTTACTCTCTTGACAGTGTCCTTTGATGCCCAAAACTTTTAAATTTTAGTGAAATCCTTTGTATCTATTTTCTTTTTTATTGCTTCTGTTTTGGTGTTGTATCTAAGAATTCATTGCTAAATCCAAGGTCATAAAATTTTTGCTCTGTGTTGTCTTCTAAGAGCTTTATAATTTTAACTCTTAAATTTAGGTCTCTAATCCATTTTGAATTGCTTTTTTTTATATGGTGTAAGGTAAGGACCAACTTCATTCTTTTGCATGTAGATACCCATTTGTCTTAGCACAGTTGTTGAAGAGACTGTTCTTCCCCATTGAATGCTCTTAGCACACATATGTAAAGGTACTGAATTAGAAATGAGCCTAACTGCTAAAGAACTCTAAGAAGTTTTATGTACCTCTAGGAAATGAGGCAGAAAAGATAGGCTTGATCCAGACTATAAATTACTTTGTATATTATGCAAATGATTTATATTTTAACCTGGATATCGTAAACAAATGATTGAGGTTATTAGGTTAAAGGTATGACATAAGGATTTAGAGCTTTTTGAAGAATAGTTCAAATATTTACATTCTAAAATTTAAAGTACAAAAATGAAACTTAACCCCACAAAGGATAGGTCAAGCCTAGTTAAAATTAGACCTAAGAGTCACCCCCAAGAGGACCTCTTTTGTTGCTCAGATGTGCCCTCTCTCTCCAGCCAACACAACAGGCAAACTCACTGCCCTCCCCCTATCTTCATGGGACATGACTCCCAGGGTGTGAACCTTGGTGGCAATGTGGGACAGAAAATCTAGATTGAGCTGAGATTCAGCATCAAGGGATTAAGAAAACGCCTAGAATGAGCTGAGACTCAGCATCAAGGAATGGAGAAAACCTTCATGACCAAAAGGGGGAAGAGTGAAATGAGACAAAATTAAGTGTCAATCGCTGAAAGATTCCAGAGTCGAGAGGTTATCCTGGAGGTTATTCTTATGCATAAAATAGATATCACCTTGTTAATCAAGATGTAATGGAGAGGCTGGAGGGAACTCCCTGAAAATGTAGAGCTGTGTTCCAGTAGCCATGTTTCTTGAAGATTGTATAATGATAAAGCTTTCACAATGTGACTGTGTGATTGTGCAAACCTTGTGTCTGATGCTCCTTTTATCTACCTTATCAACAGATGAGTAAAACATATGGAATAAAAATAAATAATGGGGGAACAAATGTTAAACTTAGATTGAAATGCTGGTAATCAATGAAAGGGAGGGGTAAGGGGTATGGTATGTCTGAATTTTTTTTGTTGTCTTTTTATTTCTTTTTCTCAATTGATGCAAATGTTCTAAAAATGATCATAATGATGAATATGCAAAAAAAAAAGCACAAATTCTTTAAAAGAACTTTTTTGGGGTACAGAAGATTAATCATAATGAATAAAATTCCAGCGTAAAGGTAGAGATTCTTCGGTTTTATACTGTTTATAAGAG
>PVIY010009944.1:49382-61658 GCA_004026745.1 Myrmecophaga tridactyla | reverse complement strand
CCAGCCATCCCCCGGAACCCAAATGGACTCAGATACTATGTCCCTCATCTTCCCAGGGTGTCTTCTAAACTCTGAAGCCCCTGCATCTGTTTGCCAGTGAAATGAAGTGACTGAACTCTGCTTTGCATCTGCCTCTCAGTTTCTGGGGAAACTTTTGTTAGCTACCCAGGATCTCCAAGCCAGGCTGGTTCTCCAAATCCTCCCAATGGCCTGCCTTCTTCTCTTACCACAGGTAAGATCCGTGTCCCCAAGGCTGGTGTGGGGAACATCATGGGGCTGGAGGCATTGTGGGTGTGAGAGCAAGGACAAAGTAGCTCCAGGCTACTTAAGACAGGGAGTATGTCAGAATGCCAAAGTCACCTGCTCCTGGGAGAATTTTAGCCTCCTGCAGTCCCTGCTGGGCTGCTCAGAGCCCAGTGACAGTCAACCCCTCCCAGCTGGTTTGGGGAGCTCCTTCTCAGGAATAGCTGCTTTACTCTACTGAATCTGCTTCTATGCCTTTATTACTTTTGTCCATTCTTTTGTTCACTTATGTATTTCTTTTGTAAGTATTCCATGTACTTTAATGAAAACTAGTAGACACCGCTGGTATTTACAGATTTGGAAGGTGGCAAGTGCTTCATTGCTGGGGCTGTCCTGAGGCAGAATTTGTCCCATGGAGAGGATTTCTCTGTCAGGTCCAAGCGACCTTTAAGGTCTCACCCAACCTGGAGATGTTAAGATTCTGCGATTGATCAATTTATGCAGCAGAACAGATATAAAAGCTAGAAATATGCTCACTATCCCCTAAGACCCTCTAATGAAATTATTTGGAAGAAGAAACAGCAGGACCATTTCCTCCAATCAAGGGGCTACCTTGGAGTATTTTTTTTGTTTGTTTGCCATACGGTGGGGTCACAGTTCATTCTTTTTCCATGTGAGTATCCTGTTATTGCAGCACCATTTGTTGAATTGTTTTGTTTGTTTGCTTTTGTTGGTTTCTTTGGGAAGTGCATGGGCTGGGAATTGAACCCGGGTCTCCCTCATGGCAGGCGAGAATTCTACCACTGAATTACCTTCGTACCCACTCCTTGGGAGTATTAATTAACAATGTGGAAAAGCTGGGATTCCATCCTTGGGGAGGTGCTGGATGACAGATAGGGCCTAGGGGGATCTAAACAGGGTTTCTAGAGAAGGTAATGCTGTGAAAAGAAGAGAACATGGCCTGGTGGGTATGAAGTTGAAAATCAGCTGCAGTAGGAAGATGGACAAAGAAGTGAGTTAAAATTACCTTGCCTTCCATGATGCCAGGACTCAGGGGGTGGGAGAGAAAGGCTGCAATAAGTCTGGGGGTGGTAGGAAGTCTGGACATCTGTGCATCTCAGCAATGTTACAAACTCAATGGGGACATTGGCCTCTGAGCTCTTTACATGTGCAAAGTATTTTTGTATAGAACTTTCTATACACCCCATTTACCCAGACTCACTTTATACACCGGAACATCTCCCCACTGCCACCCCCTCCCCCAGACATGCCAGTCCAGCCATATAGAGGATCAAAGGGTCCAGGGTTCTTTCTCTTTTAATATCTTTCAAATAAGAAGTGAAAATTTACTTTAATTATGGCAAATTACCTGGAACAATTTCTCCTTTGGTCTCTAATGACAAATTAATGAAATTATCATCAAGGGCTAGTTACAAAGGGTGTAAATTTGAGTCATCTTGCAGGAGTGTGTCCTCTGGAGTTGACTGAAGCCCATTTGCACATTATTCCAGGATGTCTCTCATTGGATCTTTATATGATGTGATTTCAGCAGGCCTGAATTTCCATCTCTCCTCCCCCTATTCTCACTAAAAAGAAAAATATCTTTCTTTTGTTGAATGCACTTGGCAAAAAGGTGAAACAGATCATAGCCTTAGAATCTGTGGCCATGGCATTTGTTTGGAAGGAGAGGTGAGTAAATCTGCATGCTAGAGGACTTGCCGTGAAGCTGGGATTGAGGTGGAACACATTTCCCCTCTCTCCCCCAAGAACCAGAGCTCTACTAGTGGCTGTGCAGTGTCAGCCATAGTGCCAACAGGTGCAAGTACTGGGTGATTTGCTCACGCCAAATCACTTTCCTATCAGCACTACCCGGTAGTAGTTTACCCGTATTCTTATAACTTAGAAGCTGAAGCTCTGAACTTGAATCCCAACTTATGGCTTTTTAGCAATGTGGCTTTGAGCAAATCAATCAATATTTGATTTTCCATTTACATAAAAGGGATAATAATATCTCTTTCTCATACTTCCTCAGAGGGATATGAGGCCAAAATGAGGTAGAAGCTATGAGAGGGCTTTAGGAAACTTAAAATCGTAGAAAAACAAATTGTTCTTTGGAAAACCTTCTGGGTGTTAACATCAAATAGGACCCTGGGATCCTCATTTCCTGCACTTAGCCAACCCCGTTTTCTCACATCTAACCAAAAACAAAGCTGTGAATCTTTATGTATGTGGTGGTAGATAAAAGCAACTGAATTTTATAATTCTTTTATTTTAACAAGTAAACAAAACTTCCAGGTGGTGGTGGCAGTGAAGGTAAGTAAAATTTAAGTCCCTGACCTCCACACATAAATCAGGAGGGTGGGGGAGGCCTTGAGGGTCCCAACTCCACCAGGGTAGAGTGGATGAAAGAGAGAAAAGGAACCAAGAAGGTAGCACTTGGTTGGAGCTCAGTGATTGCCAGATGTCTGGGTGAGTGCAGAGCAGAGAAAAACCACTCCACCTGCTCTGCTGCTTCCCAGGGTGAAATCTAATCTCTTACCTGGTGTTAACAACAGGATCTGTAAATTAAGCCCGGCTAAGCTAAACTAGACAGAGCTGAAGGCATCTCTCGGATGCTTATATAGAGTTAGACTCTGGGATGAACTTCCCAAGGTGGGGAGATGCAAAAGGCCTTGAAGGGAAGCCTAGGGAATCTGGGGCCTCTCTGGATGGTTGAGGCTATTGAGATTAAAGGCACAAATAAAATCATGCATCTGAGTGGGTGGACGAGCGAATGAGATTCTAGAATCTTTCTTCCTTCTGGTTCTCCTCCACTGAGCCCTCCTCAGGACCGCGTAGCTCAGTTCTCTGTCTCAAGGGTTTGGTACGCTGTGGACCCCTGATAAATGACGAGGGAGGGGAGGGCTGAATGAATTTATTCTAAAGAATAGGATAGATGATTGGATCATGGGAACAGATATTGTACCCTGTCTTGATCCCGAAACAAGGCAGTAAGCCTTGGTCTCCTTCCATAGATTGCTTGCAGCCCTTTTCTACCAGGAGCACCTTTCATAGGTTTCTCTACATACTCAGAGGACTCTCAGTTGACCAAGCAAAAGCAAAAACAAACCACTTTTTATTTTTCAGATCTCTGACTTCTAACAACGCCAGTGTGAACCCCTGCTAAGTTCCAGGGGCTGTGCTCGGAGCAGGAGGTAAAAAGTGAGTAAGACACAGTCTCCTCTCTCAAGGAGCTCACAGTGGAAACTTCTGCTTTTCTCAAGAGCTTCTATGCACATTCTATCCTGCCCTCCTGCCCCTCTCACCACCACCTCTTTGGAGCCCGCATGAGGAGTTCAGAGGCTGCAATTCCATCTCCTGGTCTTATTCTGCCTCAGCCTTAAGGTGATTCCTCATAAACACAGTGAGTTTTGTGGTTACTTGCACTCCATTCAGATGGAGGAATGAAGCCTCAAAATCTACAGGCATTTAGTTGTAAGGGTGGCCACCCTGAGATACGGCAGGTGGCTGAAACACACAACAGATGCCACTGTTCACCTAAAAATACCTTTTAAATTCTTTGTGATTAATGCATGCTTGTGATAAATTCGGAAAATGCAAAAAAAATGCCAAAAAGAAATAAAAATCACTTCTAATCTCTGCACCCAGAGGTAACACAGGGGATCTATATGCACATAGGAAAAAAAAAAGATTAAAAAAGCAGAATGGTAATGGTCGCTGATCAAGAAATAACTGAGCCGTGCTGGTTTCCTCCGTTCTGCTTTGGGAATCCCCACAAAGATAGGCTCCTGAACCTGTGAGGCCAGAGACCTGAGACCCTGCCACTATGACTCAGCGGCTGATTGGCACCTGTGTCACAGAAGTGGTGGAGGGCCCAGGTGGGGAGGGCACTGTCCAAACATCATGTGCGCTTTGGAGGGAGGTGATAGTTTATAAACGTAGGAAGTTGCACTCCCCTACCAGAGAGCTCCTGACAATTATGCTCCAGGATGTGTTGTTTAACAGAAGCAGCTCCAGTTGGGGTGTGTGTACGGGGCTATCTATGGAGGAAGCAGCCCACTGTTAGGATCCCCTGCCCTACCCTTTGGTGTCCCCAGGTTCTGCATTCTGGGAGAGCTGTGGGGACTTTTCTCTTGGTACTCAGTGGATGGTTCCATGCATCTGCCCTCTAGGAACCACTTCTTTTTCTACCTAAGGACAGAACTGCCAGGTGAGGTGTCAGGGCCAGGAAGGAACCAGCAACAGTGCCTCTAAGAGAGTTGGGACAGTGAAGTGAGGAAATCTGAGTCAGGGCTGGGATGTGGTATGGTGTCAAGGGTAGGTAAGGGTGGCTGGTGGGACCAGGAGAGTAAACCATTTCTGATAAGTCTTTGAATGGAAGCCTTACAAGAAAATTGAAGCAAGAGGGATGATTTCTTCCAAACACACTTTGGAAAAGTCTATTATAATCAGTTATATGTTCCAAAAATCCTAACATTTTGAAATCCACATTGAATCCCTCCATCATCCTCTCTCACTCCAAATTGGCCCAAGCCATCAATGAGCAATGTCACCAGGTCATTGTGCCCTGAGAACAATGAATCTCATACCATCGCCCAGCCCTCTGCAGTTCTCAGACGCTTCCGTGGGCATGATGCCACCTATTCTCGGCACCAGTCTTGAGAGCTGAGGGCAGGGAGTGTGTTATTATTTTATGGACTCATCCCAACGGGGGCGAGTGATCTGCTCAAGACTCACTGTCAGTCGGAGGTGAAGCCAGGACTCAAAGCCACACTGACAAACTCCAAGTTCAGTTCTCTGCTCCTGCCGAGGAAGGGCAGGACCAGGTGGTCTGGCAGGTTTGAGGAGATCTGAAGCATCAAAGATGTCAGGAGTCATTGCTGAGACAAATGGGACAAGGGGAACTAGGGAACAAGACTAAGTCAGATAGAAAATGCTTTCTACTCCATGAATAATAATTCTGATTGCCTCATGCATGTAGTGGTTTACATTTTTCAAGCCCTTTTGTCCCTATTTTTTAATTTGACTCTAAAAACCATCCTTTGAAGTATTACTATCCCCAGTCTTTCCGATGAAGCACCGTCAAAGAGATGGGGACTTCAGGTCCATCCTGTACTCTCCTCTGTGCAGGTTAGTGCTTGTTTTGAGGGCAGAGTAGTCAGGTGACCCTGGAGGAAGAGGAAGATGCTGGTTCCTCCATTAATCCGGGAAGAGTCTGAGAGCCCTTCACTCTCTGGGAGGCCGGTTGAGGGTTGTCTCCTCAACTTTTACACTTCTACACTGTGTGAGAAACAATGATCTGTCCATGCCAAGGATGCATGATCCTAAGAGTCATTTCCTGGACTTGCTCAGGTAAGTGGGAGTGGCACAGAATCCAGAGGCAGCTCTTGCACTCCAGCTCCTTGAGGTCCTGCCTGCCCTTCTTCTGATGTTCAGGAGCCATGAATCTTTCCCATCCTGCACTCCCATCCATGAGAAAGCTCGGCCTGTGGTGGCTCCTTCTGCTTCCAGCAGGTGAGTTTAATCATTAAGTGGTCACTTTGTACCTGTAAAGCTCATGTACCGTCTGGTGGAAACTCCTGCTGATAGAATCCTCACTACTGACAAAGCAGAAGTTGGAGGGGCTTTGTTATATCAGCTTTGATAGAAGAGCGTATCTCTTGAACTTCCTGAGCTTCAATAGTCCTCATCTGCAAAGTACAAATACCATAGTGGACCTCCCTGGGCTATTGCGAGGATTAGATGAAATTACAGTTTGTAAATAGTACTGGGCTACACGGTCACTATTTTTATTGCCATAGTTTGTGCTCCCTCACCCCCCATGCTGATGTCATGTGATCTGGATTAAATGTTTACCCCAGTTTGGACATGTTCTTGTTCTTGGTCTGAATTCTGGTAGGTATGGACCTGTTGTAAATAAGATCTCTTCAAGATGTTATTTTACACAAGGAATGGCCCAAATGAATCAGCGTGGCCTTGAATCTGGATTACTAGAGTCCTTTATAATCAAAAATGAAAATCAGGTGGAGAGAGAAGCCATGGGGAGTAGCAAGAAGCTGGAAATCAATGGAACCTGGAAGACGAAGGAGAAGAGAAGACACTGCCATATGCATTTTTTTTTTGCATGGGCAGACACTGGGAATCAGACCTGGGAATCTTGCAATGCAGGTGAGAACTCTGCCTGCGGAGCCACAGTGGCCTGCCCTGCTATATGCATTTTTTTTTTTTAACATGGGCAGGCACTGCGAATTGAACCAGGGTGTATGCATTTTTTATGTAACAGAAAAGCCAAGGACTTTTCTGGCCAGCAGCCAGCCCCAGAATACCATATCTTTACTGATGGCTCCATTTTGGATTTCTTCTAGCTCAAAAACAGCCAATAAATTCCTGCCATTTAAGTCAACCCATTGTATGGTATTTGTTGGAGCACCCAGGAAATTCCGTCAAACTGTTTTCTAGATTCTAGTGCAGTAGTTCTCAACTTGCTCAGGAAGCAGAACCCATGAGTGGTGAAGCTGTTTGCAGGACACTGTGAAACACAGATATGTATGATTCCTTCAGACACTTTTGGAAGACTTTGCTTTCCTGATAAGAAGTAGCAAATGACAGTGGTTTGAGAAAAATAAGGAGGATGGCTGGTGCAGCACAGGATTTCCTGATGGCCTTGGATCAAATCTGTTAGGGTTAGTATTTATCTGATAACTGAGTGGGCATGAAAGGTGGCCCCTCAGCTGCCCAGGCTCACAGCCTCTCCCTCCAGTTCACTCTCTGTGATGGTTAGGTTCAGGTGTCAACTTGGCCAAGTGATTATGCCCAGTTGTCTGGTCAGACAAGCACTGGTCTGACCATTGCTGTAAGCATATTTCTTGGCTGATTGGTAAACCGAAAGGCTGGTGTATTAAATCACCAGTCAGTTGATTGCAACGGTGGCTGATTACATCTGTGCTCAACTAAACTGTGCCTCCCATAAGATAATCCAATCAGCTGAGGACATTTTAAGGAGAAAGAATCTTTCATTGCTTCTTCAGCCAGCAAGCCTCTCCTGTGGAGTTTGTCCAGATCCTTCATCGGAGATGCCAGCTTCACAGCCTTCCCTGCAGATTTTGGACTCTTCCATTCCCACGGTTGCATGAGACACCTTTAGAAATCTCATATTTACAGATCTCTCCTGTCGGTTCTGTCTCTCTAGAGAACCCTGACTAATACACCTTCCAAGACCAGGCATCTCCCCCGTGTGCTGAATCCTGTCTCCAGGTCTGAGTTCTTCCCCATTCCCCATTCCAACTGGTCCCACTACTTCTTACCTAACAGTAACAAAGTGGCTGACATTTCTTGAGCTCTAACCACATGTATGTATTGTATGAAGCTCTAACCTACATTAATTCTCAACAGTGTTTTAAGATAGCCTCTGGATTATTATCCCAGACTTACAGATGAGGAAACTGAGGCTCAGGGAAGTCACATGGCTCTGATTTGTTGAGAGAAAGAGAAAGAGAAAGGGAGCCAAGCTACCAGATTCCTGGAGGTCCCCTCTTCTCTCCCTCTCGCACAGCATGGGGGCGACGAGGTGGCCACACACAAGCCGAGGATCGCCTCTTTAAACACCTCTTTGTGGGCTACAACCGCTGGGCCCGGCCAGTGCCCAATACCTCGGACGTGGTGATCGTGCGCTTCGGCCTATCCATTGCCCAGCTCATCGATGTGGTGCGCCTGTCCTATCCCCTCCTCCCTCAGAGTCAGCTCCCAGCCCAGCCCAGCACAGCCCCCCTCCCAGGGCCCTCCTTCCAGCCCCAGCCCTTCTCCTCCAGCCTTCCTCAGCCCCCTTAGTCACAGAATCCACCCCTCTCTTGGAGCTGGGCAAAGTTGATCCCATGCAGGCTTCTCCAGGGGCTCCTACTCTTCCCTCACTCTCAGCCTGCTCCTAAGAGGGCCCTTATTGGCAGCAGTGGGTTTTCCAGATGCCATAGTCATTTCTCTTGACACAAGCTAAGAGGACCCAAGTGGCTTGTGTGACATGGAAGAATCTGAGCAAGGGCGGTAGCATGAGGGGGAGGCGGCTGGTGAGCTGGGTTTCTGGTGTCACATAAGAGGTTCCTCCAGTAGGTGGGAGCCCATCCCGCTCTACCTTCTTTCTCTAATTGCTGTTCCTCTCTCCCTATCACCTGCCAGGATGAGAAGAACCAAATGATGACCACCAATGTCTGGCTAAAGCAGGTAAGGGCCTTTCTACTGACCAAGGTCCTCCCAGGACTAAATATTTTACCAACAAGGGGCCCATTTTATGAAAAAGTTACACTTGGGATTTCCCCAAAGCCAGCAGATTCTAGACCCACTTCTCTTAAGGGACTGTTCTCTGGTGTGGACAGGTTCTGAGTCCATTGACTCAGAGAGGCCAAGTGATCCCCTTTCCTTGAGTAGAGAGTTCATATGCTCCTGCTACTGAGTACCATTTGCAGATGAGCTCATTTAATCATCACTGAAGCCCACAGGGGGGTTTTATTCTGCCCATTTTGCAGCTGAGAAAAGTGAGCCTTACAGAGCAGGGCAGCAGGGTAGCTTGCAAAGGCTGAGCTCAGGTGAGGCTGACTCAGAAGCTGGGCTCCCTCCAGAGGAGAACACAGTGGTCTGGTATCTATGCCGCCTAACAAATGATCCCCAAACTTACCAGCTTAAAGCAACCACTGTCGTGTTGTGTTTCATGGTTTTATGGGTGGAATTTGGATTGTTTCTTCTGCTCTGCATGGGGACTGCTTGGGTCACAAACTGCTATTCAGCTGGTGCCTGGTCTGGTCCCAAGGATCTGGGATGGCTTCCCTCACATCCTGTCACTCAACAGGGATGTCTGGAAGGCTGGGCCTGGAAAAGTCTCTGGGTCTCTCCACGTGGTCTCTCTAACACCCGGGCTTCTTACCTGGAGGCTCAGGGTTCCTAGAGTGAGGGTTCCAAGAGACAGGAAGTAGAAGTTGCCCAATGACCCTGCCTTGTTCTGCTGAGAGTCAGGGCAGGGGAAATAGAGCCCACCTCTCCATGGATGAGGAGAACCCCTGCCTCTTTTTTCCTGTGCCCACTCTACGATAGAAAAAAATACCAGCTGGAGACAGAACTCCGGGGATCAGGCGTTAGGCTTCATTCCTCTCTGCCCTACCCCATTTTACCCCTTGCTCAGCCAATCCATTTCCTTAGACTCTGAAATGGAGGTGGTAAGAGAATTTGGGAAAGAGGACCAGGTCCTCTGCCCATTTCTCTCCCATCACTTCCTCTGCTCTGAGCCACTGGTAACTGTCCAGTGTTTCAGGAAGCCACATGACCAGAATTTTGATCAAAATCTCTATTTAGAGTCTTCTGAATAAAGGCCTTACTGTCTGCAAGTGCCCATGTGTCAAAAATTCCTGCCTCCTTAGGCCATCGAAGGTATGAACTTATATGCTAGCGATTCATCTGTTTTTAAAAATTATATGCTTACGTGGGATGCACGGTGCAGACAGACCACTGCTCATGTTGGATCTGTTTAGGGGCCACGAGGCTCAGATTCACAGATGTGCACACTGAGGCCCAGGGAGGTGATGGGCTGGGACAGTCATTCAGGCACTCAGTGGAGGTGCCAGGCCTAGAACCTGGGTTACCACGATTACCTCCAAGGACAGGCCACCTCAGGCAGGGGTGGCGGGTAGGAAGTAGAAGGAGGAGGAACGAATGTCTGGCCAACCAGTGCTGCCACTTACTAGCCTTGTGGTATAGGGCAAGTTATTTAACCTCGCTGAGCCTCAGTTTCCTCACCTGTAACATGGGGATAATAAATACCACCCACCTCAGTGGAGAAGAATGCTAGAACCCAGCTCGGGTTGGTACCCCAGAAATGCCGGTTGAAACTGAAACACTGACAGAGCCTGGACTAGGGTGAAGAGGATACAATTATGAAGGCAAATCACTTTCAACATTGTTAGTCAATGTCCTGAGAACCCCTGACAACTATCCAAACATTTTTATCTTCCCCATTTTGGAAGTCTGGCTCTGCTGTCCACAGCTCGACCAGGATCTGTCCAGGAAGTATTTGGGTTCCAACAGTGGTTCCATGAGGTGAATTTAGCTGACTCATAAACCTTTTTTGCAATAGTCATATTTATATTTTAGTGACTTTTTTTCAAATACTAGTTGTCCATTAATTTCAGTGGTATAAAATTTAAATATGAATTTATGTAAGTCAAAAAGTAGCAAGCTAATATAGAGAAAAATATTAAGCAAATGATATGGTGCATACATGTGGCAAAAATTATGAAGTTGGCTCATAAGTCCTTGAAGTGTGGGGAAACACTGAGCCAGACAAATGCTTTTCTCTCACCTGCCTGCTGCCTGGAAACTCTCCTGTTTTGCTACAGTCCTTTCTGGCAAGTCTACCAGACTTATTCATTTGTGTAAATGTTACACAACTATCCTTAAAGGGGAAAGAACGTTGAGTGTGGGGGCCTTGTCCAGAGGCAATATCACACTATTTCAGTGCAAATGTACAAAAGCCAAATGGCACCTGCATCAGCACAGGCTTTAGAGCTGGGGAAGCCTCAGTTCAAGCCCCAGCACTACCTCTTCCTGGTAATACACTCGGTGAGAGGGACTGAATCATAGTACCTAATGCATAGGCTTGTTGTGAACACTAAAACGAATGATGTCAAGGACCCATGACAAAGTTGGCCCCTGTGAGGTGAAGGACAGCTTGTGTCTCGATGCCAGGATCAAAACAAACAAAGCCACCAATATGATCGAAGCCGCAGGCTTATTGGAAAAGAAACTGCTCATGCCTGGAGAGTCTCAAGATGTCAACCAGGTGATAGCAGTGAATAAAGGAGGTTAGGGGATTTCAAGTGGGAAGTTAATGATTGGTTGGCATTTAAGTTTTTTTTTTTTTAATCATATAATAGGGAACAGATATATACATTGATTACTTAAGCATACTGTTTTGTTTTTTTTACATGGGCAGGTACTGGGAAACAAACCCAGGTCTCTGACATGGCAGAGCTACTGAGCTACTGTTGCACTGCCCCATATTGGTCCATTTTTAATAGGCTGTTCCTACGGGACCAAGACCATCTTATCATTAAATGTTGTTCAAATTGCAGTCTATCAATTGCAATTGATAAGTAGCAATGCTCTGCTTTCTGGTCCATATCTGTCTTTGGCCAATTTTTATCTTCCAAAAAGACCCTGCCATTTCCTGGAAAAGGAACTGCTCCTTACAACTCCTAATGCAGGTGGCAGTTTTATTCTAAAATCCGTCATTATCTCTTGGGGTGTTTGATCATTATAGGTCCAGAACATGCAGGAAACCCTACCATAGTTAGAACCAAACAACTTTAGGGTGAGGAGCCAGTTCTGTCCATTCATTTAATGAAAATGTATTGAATATTTACTATGGGCCAGGCATGGTGTTTGGGCTGGGGATACAAACGTTGTCACCAGCTTCCTGGAATGCACGATCGCGAGGGAAGGCAAGCATTACATAAACCAACAAGCAACTCAAAGTGAGGTCAGCAACCTGTGATAAGACCACACACAGGAAAACTTTAGGGAGAGAGTAAGAACTAACTTGAAATTTGGCGGGGGGGAAAAGCAGATTCACTTGGAAACTGCTTTGGCCAAAACAGGGGTGGTGGCACCCAGGCGTGGTGGGAGCCCTCCCTGCCCAGACACCAACGGGGCTCCCGGGAACATTGCTCCGAAGTCACTGGTCAGCTCCCCCCAGCACTGGTGTTATCGCTCTGGTTTCAGTCCCCTCATCTGTTAAATGGGAGATACTTCTCCGTGCTCAGCTGAGGCCCTTCCTAGCTGTGAGGGCCTTTGTGAGCCGTGATGCAGGAAACACATTATTACTACTGACCAGCAAAGGGGCTTGCCTGGACCACCCCGCTGGGGAGTGGCCATGTGGGGCCAGACCACAGCGACCCCCAGTGTGAGGGTTCCTCAGCGGGTGGGATTCTCAGGATTAAAACAGGCCCAGCTCGTGGCAAACCCAGGGGGCTGGTTATCCCTATGCCAAGGCAT
>PVIY010009944.1:0-49282 GCA_004026745.1 Myrmecophaga tridactyla | reverse complement strand
CTCCCCTGTTTTGGCGCAACTCCTGCTTTTCTAAGAATTTCTTTGTTTTGTTCATGTTCTTTCCCCTTGTTCCTTTATCCTTTATTTCTTTTCTTTTACTTTTTTTTTCGTCCCCTTTCACTTGTGCAACACGTACAAAGTTTATCGAGCACCTTCTATGTCAGTGCTTGGCAAAGATTTGTCACCACTGAGTACTTTTAGAAAAAATGGGGTGCGGGCTCTGAAAACAATGCCTGAATGTTGATGTTTTAAAGGATGGAAGCATCGGTGGAATAGGTAACTGGCATCCTTGGGTAACACCTTTGAAGGGGGCAAAACACACTTGATATGTATATTTTTTCTAAAAAAAATTGTTTTTTTGTGGTTGTTTTGTAGTCCAAACCAAATAAAAGGTCAGTCTCTGAGTATAATGACTAGAAGCTAATAAAGCCAGAGAGTCTAAAGAGAGACCTTACAGACCAAAGAAAAAAAAATTATAGAAATTTTTCATTTAGGTATATTTGGTGCCAGGTAATTCTTTCTTTAGAAATCAAAGAGTTAAAAATAAAACAGTTGGTATTATGCTCTTCTAAAAATGCTTTCTGAGATGAGGGTCTAAGGATCCCTAGTTTCCTGAGGTATGAATAGATATGAAAACTAGTTCTGTGTCAGATACTTTTGGATGATGTTCTGTCATGACCCCCCTGTCCTTTGGAAAATGTCAAGGCCAATAGCATTTTAAACTTTGTTAGAAGTTCTGCAGCAAAACAAAGCCCAAAGCAATTTAACCCAGCATTTCCCAATTTATTTGATCCTACCTTGGAAATCTAGTTTTTACACAATAAAACAAAAGGACAAAGGATTCACTTTTGGATACTGTGTCAAAGTGGAATCACAGTGTTTCCCTTTTGCTGGCTGGATCTGATTGGGCACAAAGCTCGTTCATCAAAACCATGTCTTTGTAAAAACCCATTTATCATTGGATTCCCTGTAGGTCTAACACAGCATGGGACTGCGGGGCCTGACAGACACCTACCCCAACCCTTACAACTTATCTCTGTGGCCCAGGGCAGGAGCCCAAGATCCTTCTTAGTTTTGTTCCCTGTGCATCTTGCAGAGGTCAGGAAGAGTATATCCTAGCATGAGATGTGACCTCAGGTTTTAGAATGAGCAAATAAAGTTTCAGCCAAAGTTACTTTATTATAACAGGAAATACTTTTGATGGGACAGAAGTCCCAACTAAAATCATGTGGACGCTTCCCTCCAGGCTAACCAGAACCAGGAAATGGTTTTATTCCCTCTGCCTTCTTCAAAATGGGGTGCATGTTGCCACCTAGTGTTGGTTATATGTGGTGACAAAAATATCTTAACACAAAGCCTTTGCTGTCATCTGGGACTCTCTTTCAGTTAGTTTCCATGTTTCCAGCCTGCCTGCAACTCTAGCCTGGAACTACTGCATGGAAAAGGAGTCTGTCTCTCCCCTTGTATCCTTCTGTTTTCCCTGGACTTAGGATTGACTGTGGGAATCGGAAGGGGAGGAAGGTGCTTTAAAGACGAGCGTGCAGAGAGCCAAGCTATGCCAACTCCCAGAGGAAATGAGGTGATCGATCGGGTTCCGAGGAAACCCTCCGTGACCGGTCATCATCATTCCCAGAGCCAACGGTGCAGAATCGTCTTTGCTTCGTCCTCTCTTGCCTTCTCCATGGTCAAGACTTCTTCTGGGCCCTTAGAATCTCTCTCCTGATAAATTTTCTTGTTTTCCATTTCTATGGCCATCTCAGCAGAGACTTTAGTGCGTCATGGCTGACCTAATGTGCTCTCTTCTTAAGTGACATCCCTGACTCCCACATGCCTTTCTCATTCCTCCTCCAAGCAGCCCAGAGTTCCTTGCCACGGTGTCGCCCCAAACCCTTGAGTGATCCCCTATTCAAAGCCTCTAGTCCCCCGTGATGCTCCCAGATCATCTCCTAGGGCACCGCTCACTCCCCACTCTACAGCCCAAACTGACCATGAGGGGTTAGTTCCTCCTTCCCCTCTCCTGCTCCTTGTTCCGGGGGGACCCTGTCTGTGTTGCCCCATCTTGTCTACTATCAACCAAGGCCTTGTGCAAATGGTAGCTTTCACCATGACTCTACTCACTCCAGCCAGAAGAGATTTTCTACCTAGGTCTTGCTGAATGCTTGGACCTTTCTCATAATGTTCTTGCCACCCTTTCCCACACTACTTTATATTGTAGTTATCTGTGGTTATGTGTCTCATCCTTGAGGTCAGGGATTGGGTCTCATGTGCCTCTGTCCCCAAAGCTCCGGTAGGAGTTCCTGTGACTGAGGCTGGCTCAAAGATGCATGCAAAATGGGTGGAATCAAGAAAGTATCTTCATCAGTGAAGATGTAAGGTCTCTTCTGTGCAAGAAACAAAAGATCCCTGACTCGAGGGACTTACTTTCCATCTGCTGGGAGGGAGAAAATGTACTTATAAATAATCACTCTAAAACTTTAAATAAGTAAGAGCAGGCAATAAAACAACATACACTCCATGAGTATTGTATGTAAAAATATTATACATATATATATATATGGTCTTTATGACAAAGCAAATACATCAAAATATTGATGGTGGCTATTTTTAAGCATTCTTGGTACTTTACTATGTTCTTTAAAATTTTTACTTTAGTTAGTAATAACAAAAATGGTATTTACACAAAGTTAACTCAAGGACTTATAAATGCCCCTGTGCTGGGAGAGTCTTACCCATTTATGTAAAACCCAAACAAGTTGGCCAGGTCTGACTTTGTTTATTGGGGTTTGCCTCCTGCCAGATATCTGGCACCGCCTGACTTGGGCAGGTGCCAGTGGGCAGGGCCCCCCAGCTCCTTTTCCTTCCCCAGTGCAGATGGAGAGTTTGCCATAACCCACATGACCAAGGCTCACCTTTTCTTCACGGGCGCCGTGCACTGGGCGCCCCCAGCCATCTACAGGAGCTCCTGCAGCATCGACGTCACCTTCTTCCCCTTCGACCAGCAGAACTGCAAGATGAAGTTTGGCTCCTGGTCCTACGACAAGGCTAAGATTGACCTGGAGCAGATGGAGCAGATGGTCGACCTGAAGGACTACTGGGAGAGTGGCGAGTGGGCCATCGTCAACGCCACGGGCACCCACAACACCAAGAAGTATGACTGCTGCGCGGAGATCTACTCCGACGTCACCTACTACTTTGTCATCCGGCGGCTGCCCCTCTTCTACACCATCAACCTCATCATCCCCTGCTTGCTCATTTCCTGCCTGACCGTGCTTGTCTTCTACCTGCCCTCGGACTGTGGCGAGAAGATCACGCTCTGCATCTCTGTGCTGCTCTCGCTCACGGTGTTTCTCCTGCTCATCACCGAAATCATCCCCTCCACCTCCCTGGTCATCCCGCTCATCGGCGAATACCTGCTCTTCACCATGATCTTCGTCACCCTCTCTATCGTCATCACAGTCTTTGTCCTCAATGTCCACCACCGCTCCTCCAGCACCCATAACATGCCCCACTGGGTGAGGGTGGCCTTTCTGGGCTCTGTGCCCCGGTGGCTTCTGATGAAAAGGCCCCTGCCACCCTTGGCGCTCCATGACCCCCCAGGCCTGAAGCTCAGCCCCTCTTATGGCTGGTTGGAGACCCATGTGGATGAGAAGGAGAGAGAGGAAGAAGAGGAAGAGGAAGAGGAAGAAAGATGGGTGTGTACAGGCCATTCACCCCCCTCAATGGGTTCCCTCTACAGCCACAGTAGCCTGCACCCAGCTGCCTCAGGTCCCAAGGCTGAGGCCCTGTTGCAGGACAGAGGGCTTCTGCTGTCACCCAGCATACAGAAGGCGCTGGAAGGTGTGCACTACATTGCTGATCACCTGAGGTCTGAGGACGCTGACTGTTCGGTAAGCGGAGCTGGGTAGGGGCCCTTCCACCGGCTGATGCTGCCAGCTTGGTAAGGAACCATAGGGTGCTAATCTGTGCCATCCCTGTTTCCTTCCTTGATCCACCTCACTCAGCCATGGCCCTTAGGAGCCTGGAGTCAATTATAGTAGAGAACACCTAGTTGGCAGATTCTTGGGACGTTTTTTGGCAATGGCAGAACACGTGCCATGGAGATCAAGCATGCCCCAGCTAAGTCTAACTTGGAGATGGTGAGCAAGAGAGGGAGAGATCTTGGGAGCTAAGCTTCCTTGACACCATCCTCATGCCTGCCATTTTACAACATTTCTTTTGTGTTGGTGGGTAGAAGGGACTGGGAGAGGGATGGATGCAGAGAGAATATTATTAGGAGAGATTAATTAGCTTCCTGCTTCAGCTTTCCTCCTTTGTTTTGGAGGGTCTCCTCCTCCTCCTTCTTGTTCGTGAACTCTGGGCATTTTGCAAACGTCACAAATGCTGAGGAATCTTGTGTGTACCAAATGGGCTGTCTACCCCCACACCTGCCATGCCCAGCACTGTTAGGGTAGCTTCTCATTGTCCAGGGTCACAGAATTCTTACCAATTTAGGTAAGGAGGAAAGACCAGGAGGTTATTACTGAGTAGCCTTGTTCAGTAGATAAAAAGTAATTAATCATTATCTAATCCAGGAGCAGCTAGGAAATCCATACCTCCATGCCTAGGTTATGAGCCCAAGATTCCTCACTACTTGATAAAGGTCTCTAATCTGCCCTCATTAACTTCTCACTTCCCTCTGCAAATAGGTGGGTGAGTGGCTGGGGAGGCAGTGAGAGGTCTGCAAAGTACTCACCATTTTTTAACTGTTGAGTTGCATTTAAATCACTGAAGCCCCCCGTGGGACAGTCCATCCACTTGGGTGGTTCCACAACCTCAACTTGTGCCTTTAGCCTTCTCTCATCTGGAACGTGAGGGGCCTGTGGTAAGGCTCTGGGCCATGTGGAAGGGGAGAATAAAGCAGGACTCATTAGATGATAACTGTTTGAGCTTTGAGACCAACATATTTCTCCCTCCACCTTCTCCTCTACTGTCCTGATGTTTAGTTTCCTGAGGTCTCAGAGGGGCAGTCGTCACAACCCTCAGTGACCATCTTTGTAGGGGCTGTGCATGGGCAGGACAGTTGAGCTCTAGGAATTCACTAAGAGCCCATTTTTACCTCTAGGTGAAGGAAGACTGGAAGTATGTTGCCATGGTAATTGATAGGATATTCCTCTGGTTGTTTATCATCGTCTGCTTCCTGGGGACCATCGGACTCTTTCTTCCTCCATTCCTGGCTGGGAGGATCTGATTTCATGCCCCTTGCTTTGGCTCAGAGGTGGCTGTGCTGACCATCATCAACTGCTGCTGTCTCTAGAATAAGCCTTTGGGATTAACACCATCCCATTGCAGGTACTTCTATATGGAGTCCTAAACGGGCCCAGTCATCAAAGACTTCTTTGAACTGCTCACCTTGACGACATTATCATACTAAGTGCTGAGAATCTGATGGGCACAAGGCCCCGTATGGATGCTGAGGAACTAGAAAAGTTGACCATAAATGCTTTCCAGAAGTTTACACTATGGTTGGATACAGAGTATATGGGGCAGTATTAGATATTCCTGAAGGAGCAATGCACGTACGAAGTGATAGAAGGATGTTATAGTTTGCTAAATCTGCTGGAATGCAATATACCAGAAACAGAAAGGCTCTTAAAAGGGAATTTATTAAGTTGCAAGTTTCCAGTTCTAAGGCTGTGAAAATGTTCAAATTAAGGCACCAAATAAGAGGTTACCTTCACTCAAGAAAGGCTGATGCCATCCAGAACGCCTGTGGCATCTGGGAGGGCGCATGGCTAGCATCTACTGGAGTCTCTGGCTACCGGACACCTCCCTCAGCCAGGAAGGCACATGGCAGCATCTGCTAGCTTTCTCTCTTCATTTCATAAGGCTTCCCTGGGGGCGCTTTCCTTCTGCATCTCCAAAGATCTCTGGCTGTGTGGGCTCTGTCAACTCTAAAGCTTTTAACAAAATGGTTCCCTCTTGAAGGACTCCAGTAAGCAACCCCACCTTGAATGGGTGGAGACACATCTCCACGGAAACCACTTAATCAAAAGTTACCACCCACAGTTGTGTGGGTCTTGTCTCCATGGAAACAATGAAAAGGATCCCACCCAGCAATATTGAATCAGGATTAAAGAACATGGCTTTTCTGTGGTACATGAAAGTTTCAAACTGGCTTAGAGGGCCAAGCAAGAAGAAGCAGGGGGTGGGCGTGGGATCAAAGTGAAAAAGAACAGAAAATGGATCACAGAGGAGGGGTGCACTGGGAAGGTGAGGGGGTGCCCCAGGAGGTAGAATGGCTGCAAACAAGGTTCCAGGGTCAGGAGTGAGCCTGAAGTGTCTGTCAGGGAGAACAAGCAGGCTGAAGTGGGGCTCTAGTGTGCGGAGAGGTGAGGGGAGGTTGGAAAGACAGGCTGGGATGACTTTAAGGCCAGCCGAGGAAGAGGGTGAGAGTCTAGCTCAAGTCTGGACTTTTCTGAGCTGGGTCATATAGCCGTACGGGGTAAGGACACTTCAGGAAGAGGATGGGCAGGGCACACATGATGGGGTGGTGGGGTAGTGATGGAGCAGCGATGCAGGCTGTAGGTGCAGAGCGGATCCTCCTGCACCAGGACGGAGCAATGGACAGTTGCACGTGGGTAGCTGCACCATCCCATCCTCCTTGGAGTCATCTGCGAAGTCCCTGGGCTTCCTGTCAGCTGTGGCCTTCCATTTCCTTGCTGTAATGTTGGCTCACATTAACTGGCCCCGAAGAGGTTTGGCAGCGCCGAGAGCCACTGCCTGCTGGGGTACCATCTGTCCTTCAACACTATAGGGAACGATTAAGAAATTTCTGAGCCATTCATGACCCATCTCCAACTCACAGCTTGTTAGGCTCTCACTCCACAGAGCTCCCTGGGTCCTTGGGGCTTTGCTCTCTTAGCACAAATCATTTGAGAATTCAGATTTAGCTTTGGGCTCATTTCAATTGTGAACTCCTACAGGGCAGGGATTGTGGTGTTCCCCCCCCCCCACCTCTTTTTTATCCCCAGCTTCTAGCACAGTGCTGAGTGAGTGGTGGTTGGCACTCAGTTCTGAATAACTGAAGGGGGTGAGCTAGATTGCTTTCCACCCAGAGATGGCTGAGTAACTGCAAAAGATACGATACTGTTTCCTTTTACAGCCTGCCCTCCCAGTCCTTCCTTCTCAAAACCCATACTGTGTTCCTACAGTGTCTAATCTGCTCTGTGCAGCCTGTTCTCACACCTTGGAATGGGAACAAGGCAAGGCCCTTGGCCACAAGCAGGAAGCCAGGTGGAGCTGGTGCTCCTGGCAGATCAGCCTCTGCTGAGCTCTGTCCAGCCCCAAGAGTGCAGAACCTTAAACAGCTCCATGCTGGTGGCACTGGGTCCTCGGGCCTCAGGATGGTGTCTGTACTCCTCAGGATCTGCCCTGAGGACAGGGTGGATAATCCCCAGCAGGAGGCCAGTGCCATCCAGCTCTCAGTTTCCTCTGGGCCTTTGGGATCCCCTCCTTCCAAACATCTTCAAGAGCCTCTCCTTGGATGGAAAGTGGATGCCTGTCAGCTCCAGGGAAAACCTGCCTGTAACTAGACACCCAGCCCAGACCTCAGCAACTCAGTCCTCTCCCAAACCTTACCACCTTTCCCCTCAACCATTCTGGTTGCTGACTCCTCCTTACTCCTGAGTTCTCAGTCTCCCAGAGGTCACTGGGCTCTCCCTGGTCCAGTCTCATAGACTTTATCTCCTAGAGCGGTGTTGCCTGCTAATACTGTTCACATTTCCCATCCATCTTGCATACAAGTAAAGAGAGGAAATAAAACTTCATCTGCTCATTCAACTGTGTGACATCCTTCTCCCCAAACATACCCTCAGTATCCTCAGCTATCACCCAGCCCCTCCAAGGTCGGACTGTTTGGGACCAGCTGGGAGAGTGCCAATGGCTTCCCCATGTCCCCATGTGGCAATGTAGGGACCCGGAAAATCACCCTTTGGCCAGGTGCCCCCTCCCCCCCCAGGCTGGGGCAAAGGGACCCAGCATCTTTTCTTGATCTGTGCCCAACCTGGGCACCATCGATTTCTTCTGGGGCTGTGGTTCTGTGTCAGTGTTCTCCACCAAAGAACGAATCAATCAAACAAACCACAAAGCAAATGGTACAATTTTAATTCAACCACAAGTTAGATAGAAAGAAGGTAAAAGAGTGTTCTACCTAGACACAAGAGACAGGAAAGGAATGGATGAGAAAACGGGGAGAAAAAAAGGAGAAAGAGTAAGAAAAGAGAGAAAAAGACAGAAGGGGAAAGGAGGAGGAAGAGAAAAGAGGGAGAGAGGAAGAGAAGCGGACTGTGGTCCGAAGCTCTGTTCCAGCCTCCATCTTTCCCCAGTCTTCCCAAGGCTTGGTTTGCTGACAACACAGCATCCTGTGCCCAGACTCCCAATTAGCTTGTTTTTGGACTATCTCCCAGGTCCTCCCTCAGGAGGGTGCACAGCTGTCAGTCCAGACCAAACTCACATTAAATAAATTCCAATATACACTGTACAAGAAAGGTCCATCCCTCGTCCTACCAACACCCTTCTCCCCTCCCCACCCCCCATTATAAAAAAAAAAGCCCTTTCCCAGCTCCTCTCTGCACCAAGGGACCTCCAAGGGCCAAAGAGGAAGGAGAAGGAATAGCTTGGCTCCCATATCCGCCTGCTGTTTCCATGCATAAAGCCACCTTGGCTGCTAGGGGCACCACTGTGACACCCAACGAGGGCCCCAGCGTCCTCTTTGCCCTCCTTGCCATCCCCAGAGTCCACAGCCCAGAGTCCCCTGTGTCCAGCTGCAGCCTGAGCAGCCCTGTCTGGGGGTTAGGGGTGGGGAGAGGGGGGTCGTGCAAAGTGGCAAGGGAAGGACTCCCCTGGGTCTTCCCCCTGCGAAACCCACATGACCAAGAGCAAGGCAGGAGACCCGGGGGTGGGGAGGAACACGACACCGGGCAGGGGTGATGGCGCAGCAGGGCCGTCCCCTCGGTCACTCTGTGGGCGGGCGGGCCAGGTTGGCCAGGACCTTGGCTTGGTCCACAGCATCGAGCAGGTTCTTGGCATCCACGGCCAGGGCGTGGGAGGCTGTAAGCATCTGCCGCCTGCACTCCTCGCTCAGGGAGGTCACGGCGTTCTGCTGGGCCAGCCGCATCTTGTTGATGAGCTCTGCCAGGTCCTTGTTCAGCAGCTTCTGGGTCCCCTCGATCTGCAGGAGAGGCAGGTAGCCTGAGTGGGCTGCGGAGCCCAGTGCTGGAGGATGGGGGAGCCACATGGGCAGTCTGTCTCGGTCGGGCTTGGGCGCCACACTTGGGCTGAATCCAAGGCCCCATGCAGGCTGGAGACCCTCTTACAGGGACCTCTGTGATCACTGACATCTCAGACAGGTCCTCCCTGATGCAGTCGGCCACACCCTCTCTTTATCACCACGCCCTCCACCCCCATGCTGGCCCGATGTTGGAGCCAATGGTCAGAAGTCAAGTACATCTTCAGCTGTCTGCTGTCAACTCCAAGAGAACAGGGACTGTCCTTGTTCAGTTTACTGCTGTGTCCCCCATGCCTAGCACACTTGTGAGCACATAATGCTCAAGAGATATTTATCGAATGAAGTGAATGAATAAAGGAATGATCCTCTCCCATCACACAGGGCAACCCAGGCTGCCATTAGAGGCCAGGAAGTGGTTCCCGACACCAGCACCTTGTTCTGTCTTGACAGCCCCAGAGAGTGGGGGCAGCAGGTGGCTGGGATACAATGGACCTGGCACATGTCACTGACCACCAGGTAGGGGGCAGGTCAAAGCACAGCTTGGGGAGGTGAGTGTGAAGGCACTAAGGGCTTTCAGAAGCTTTACCAGTAAAAGATGGATAACCAGCACATTTACAGGGTACTACATGAGTTTCCTATAGTGTCTTAAAACAACATAGATTTATTGTCTTATATTTCAGGAGGTCAGCAGGACTGCATTCCCCATGGAGGCTCTAGGGGACAACCCACGCCTTGCCTCTTCCAGCTTCTAGAGGTTGCCACGTTCCTCCCAGCAATGGCATCATTGTGGCCTCTGCTTCTGTCCTCACTTCATCCTTGATGCTGACCCTCCTGCCTCCCTCTTGTAAGGACCCTTGTGATTTCGCTGGGCCCTCCTGGATAACCCAGGACCATCTCCCATCTCAAGTTCCCTAACCTAATCACATCTGCAAAGTCCCTTTTGTCAGGTGAGGTAACAGAGTCTCGGGTCCCTGGGATTAGGATGTGGGCATCTTTGGGGCTTTGTATTCTGCCCACCAGCTGCAGGCACCATCTCAGTCTAGACCCTAAAGACCTTCAAGATGTTTCCCATTTGGCTTTTGCTGATAGTTTCATTTGTTTCTTATTTAAATAAATACGATTATATTAAATGACCAGTTACAGAAAGCTTAAAAGCTATTTCAATGACACACTCTAACCTTAGAAGGCAGGGTGGTGATTAGATAAAGGAGAAAAGAGGGAGAAAAGGGAAGGTGCACCCTCCTTTGCATCTCCGCATTCTATAAGAATCCACTGTTGTTTCTGAGAAGTGAACTAGGAAATTCGCTCTGGGAAGTTGGCCGGGCCCAGGGCACCGCCTCAGCCCCCTCAGGTGCTTGTTTAAACATGCCCTGCAGAGCCACCAGCGGGGGGCTTGACAGGCAGAAAAGAGGTTGCCCAGGATGGTCCCTGTGAGCCTCTGGTGGGAAACACGGCTCAGCATGGGCAGAGGTGGAGGGGAGAAGTGAAAGCTCAGGGCACCACCTGGGAAAAGGACACTGACCTCCGTCCGTGAGGATGACGGCAAGGAGGGCAGGAGATGGTCCACGCTCCCGATGAGCTTCCGCAGGGTGAGTCCCACGTTCTGGGAGAGAGGGATGCGGGGTGGCTGTCACCTCCTGCTTTTGGGTAAAAACCTTATTTCCCTTGTCCAGAAACCTGCCTTCAGAAGCCACCTGGCACTAAATTCCCCTCGACCCCCTTGCTCTAGTGGGGGTCCTTCTCAGGAGAGGCACCTGCTGGGGTTGCAGATAAGGCAACTCGGCCCCCTCACCTTCCTTCCAGGGCTGGGCCGGGCGGCCCTCCCCCCTTCTCCCCTCTCTCTGGAGTGGGGCCCTGACCCTCACCTTCACCACGACCACATAGCCCTCGGGGGGCAGCTGGCAGAGCTCGTTCTTCAGGTCCAGCACGGCCCGCACGAGCTCCATGACATTGAGGTACACCAGGTCATCAGTCCTGTCCAGGTTAGCTGTGGGCTGGATGGACTGGGGAGGACCAACGAGAAGGTCGGGGGACAAGGCATGAGTCTTTCCTGGGCAGGCACTCCGGGTGCCAACTCAGCTACTAACCCGATTCCAAAAGATTCTTCTCCAGAGCAAGAGTGCCCTGTCCTGGGGGTGCATACTGAGGCTGGGGAGCCTGAAAAAAATACTGATGGTCCAGCCTCACACCAGATCAACTGAATTATTGTGGGGCCCAGGGTGTTTTCAAAGCTCCTCGGGTGATTTTAAGGGGCAGCCACAGGTGAGAACCAGTGCTCAGGGGGCGGGAAATCAGTACCCAGTCCAGGCTCCTGGAAGGACGGTATGGGTGCTGGAAGCCAATGGAGCAGGCTCAAGAGAGAAAGGGGGTTCACATCTCCTGCCCCTAGGGCTGGAGCAGTGGGTTTCCTCTAGGTCAGGGAAGAGGCATGGGAGGCAGGAAACTCGGGTTCACCTTGCTCTCTTCTGAATTAGCTGTGTGACCTCAGGCAAGGCATTTCCCTTCTCTGGGTCTCAGTTCCCTCTTTTTCTTGTAATGAGGATACTGCCCTTTTAAGTTTTGGCAGCCCATGGTCCTCAGTCGCATGGAGCCCTGACTTGAATCATTGCCAGAGTCTGCAAAGCCAACACATACCTGTGCTCCCAGCCGCGGGGGCTTCTGCGGGGGCCCTGTGAATTCCGCTGCAACAGGAAAGGAAGGTGTGAGTAGGGCAGGTCTCCTCTCCTAGGCCACTCCCTTGGCAACTCCTGATAACCAAAGGAACCGCCGCTCCTCTACTACCCTGAGACCCCGAGGAAATTAAACCTGAATTTCAGGAAGATGGCAGAGAAAATAACTGTGCCCCCTGAAGGAAAGTCACAGCAAACCGCTTCTGGTCTCTCTGGTTCTCCTGCAGGCAGGGACAAGCACCAATGTTCATTTCGTAAACAAATAAAAGCCAGATTCATAGTGGAGCGGATATGACTGTGGTTGCTATTCCAGCTCCTTGCCTATTGGTTGTCCCCTCTCGTCACACAGGCTGGGCTCCAAGGCACGGTCTGCCCATCGGCCTTGACAATCCCTGAGGAAGAAACTTCTCTCTGTGAACAGGAGCAGTCTCTGTAGTGGCAATGCCCTGATGTGAGGGCAGCTGGTGGGGTAGAGAGAAGATTCTCTGACGGTTTTCCCTGCTACATGGTGGTCAAGGAAGTGGAACGATTGCAAAACCATGTTATTCATATTCCACTCTGATAAACCCATGCACAAATCCTGAGGACATGGAGGAGGAATGAGGGACAGGACAGAGGAAAAAGACACAGGATGAAAGTCACAAGACCTGAGCCTACGCTCATCTCTGCCATGAGATGAGAGAGCTGTGCTACCTGGGCCAGCTCAGTTGAGCTCCCTGGGCCTTACTTCCCAATGTGAGCTAAGAGGGTTAGCTCAGGGGAACTCTGGAAATACACTGTGTGGGCTCAAATTTGAACTCTGTTGTTTATCAGCCATGAGACTTTGGACAAGTTACTTAACTTCCCTGTGCTTCAATTTTGTCCTTTATAAAATAGGGGTAATAATATTTTTTATCTATCTCATAGGGTTGCTATGAAGATTAAATGAGTTGAGGCTTACTCTTATTCATTTGTTAAGTCCTATCTTCTATGTATAATTCCACCATCACCTTTGATCTTTCTATACCTCTCTTTGGGGTTGTTTGGGCTATGGCCATTCTAAATTTTTGATATTGGAAGGGTCTGTCACTAATATGGGGTAGGGAGATGGAACTATCTGATGTTCTGGAGAGGCTGGACTAGGTGTCAGGCCTTATCCAGACCAGGGACCCATCTGGAGGTTGTAGGTTTCTGGAAAGTTACTCTAGTGCATGGAACCCTTGTGGAATCTTATAAGTTAGCAGAGTAGCTTAGACTACCTATAGGCATGCCTAAGAGTTACTTCTAGAGGACCTCTGTGGTTGCTCAGATGTGGCCACAGTCTCTCTAAGCCCAACTCTGCAAGTAAAATCATTGCCCTTCTCCCTACATGGGACATGACATCTGGGTGAAGGTCTCCCTGGCGACATGGGAGATGACTCCCAGGGATGAATCCAGACCTGGCACTGTGGGATCAACAATTCCATCCTGACCAAAAGGGGGAAAAGAAGTGTAACTAATAAAGTGTGAGTGTCAGAGGGAGTTCAAATGGAGTTGAGAGGCTACTCTGGAGGTTGCTCTTACTCAAGCTTTAGGTAAAGCTTGCTACCTATCATAACCTGCCAACCCCCAACCAAGACCGTTCCAGCCAATCCTAAAGAACACCTAGGGCAATTTATAAGATTCCACAAGGGTTCCATGCACTAGAGTAACTTTCCAGAAACCTATAACCTCCAGATGGGTCCCTGGTCTGGATAAGGCCTGACACCTAGTCCAGCCTCTCCAGAACATCAGATAGTTCCATCTCCCTACCCCATATTAGTGACAGACCCTTCCAATATCAAAAATTTAGAATTGCCATAGCCCAAACAACCCCAAAGAGAGGTATAGAAAGATCAAAGGTGATGGTGGAATTATACATAGAAGATAGGACTTAACAAATGAATATGAATGCTGAATCATTAAATTCATCTCTTTTAGTCTCCAGTATTTGAGAGCAGCTAGAAGTAAACACCTAAAATTGTGAAATTGTAACCCATGCCAAAGTCTGAAATATGTTCCACAACTGATTGTGCCGTGCTTGGAAATTTATAGTTTTTTTTAAATATATATGTTATTGTTCACAAAAAAAGAAGGAAAGAAAAGTCAATTGTGATGATAAAAAAGTATTTAAGCCCTTTAGCCTCCTATATTCTGGAGCAGCTAGAAGGAAAAGTCTGAGATGATCATATGGTAGCCCATGACAAACTCTGGGATCTGTCCTGTAACTACTTGTTGACGAGTGCTTTGAAAACTATTGCTTTTTTCTTTCTTTGCTTTGTATATATGTTATACTATACAATAAAAAATTTTTTTAAAAGATTAAATGAGTTACTATTGTAGATCACTGCGGCCCTGCTTGGCTTATGGTAAGTTCTCTGTGACTATTGTCTTTGTGGTTGTCATCCTCATCATCTGTCATCATCGACGTTGTCATCAATGACTGTTAGGTCCTTCCAGCCCCACCCCTCTAGGATCCTGGCAGCAGCCTGGGCTTCTGACTGGCTTCTCCCTCCTTGCCTTTGGCAGAAGTTTCTGGAGAAACCCACAGGGTTCAACTCCCCCCTCTTGCTTTCTCTTTTCCACCCTTTGGATCTAGGGAAGGTGAGTATGAACTGGAAGAGGCAGGGTAGAACTATTTTATCATCTGTTAACTGCTCTGTGCAAAAGGAGCCTCCAACAGAGTGGGAGACAGGAAGGAAGAGGGGATCATCAACTTCTCAAAATAAATTCAAGAAGGAGATAAACTAAGAGGGGAACAGAAGGGTGCTAGGCAGGGAGAGAGAAGTGGATAGACAGAGCAGAGGGATTGCTATCAGTTAAAAAACTGACCCTCTCATCACATTCTGAACTCAAACAAGGCAGAGTTTCTGATAATTGCAAAGAGGCGCTGCTGCTTTTTGCGATGGGTGATGAGCAAGGAGGAGTGATGACACAAGATACTAAGTGGTGATACCAAAAGGAAGGGTGCAAACACTTACTGTAGCCGGCCTCCTTCTCTGGGGTCTGGAAGGAAGGAAGGAAAGACAGCACGTCACTAAGGTAGGTGTGGACCAAACCCACTGCCTTCCCTTTAGCTATTTCCTTAATTGTGCCTTTAGACAGCAGCTCTGGAGACCTCTGCACACATGGCTGCAGATTGAAGCACAGCCTTACAAGGCAGAGGCACTCTGTGGCAGGTAAAGGCAGCGCTAAGATCACGTGAGAGCTGAGGAAACCAGCAGCTTGGAGATCAGAGTAAAGGGCAAAGACATGCTCCCAAGATAAAACAAAACAAAAAACAGCAATGGAAGAGAAAGCAGGCCCAGGAGGTGGGAACTGGGGTCATATTGTTTAAACACTCCCAGGCCATGGCTCCAAGGAAGAGACCTCTCCTGGTGACTTACCAATGGGGACTTATCATTCATGTACACCATGGGGTCCTGCAAAAGAGAAAACCAAAGCAAAGGACTCAGGATTCTAGAACCAGAAATACTGACAATGCATGGAGGATATTTGCTCCAATAAGCTTGGGAGGGGGAAGTGAAACAGAGCACAAATTAACACGATGGCATAGAAACCCCTCCCGTTTGAGCATGTTAATCAAAATGTGTTTGGTAGAGTGGCGGAGAATGGTGTCCACTCCCACCCGTGGCTCGCGGCTGCTCACCAAGGATTTCTCCTCCTGCCTCAGCCACTGGTAATCTTCCACCATCTGCTTCTGCTGCCTGTCCAGGATCTGCCGCATCTTGACCCGCTCCGCCTCCCACAGCTGCTGGGCCTCCTCTCGGCTGCTGGGTCGGATGAAGTCCTCCTCCTGGGAGGAGAGAAAGGAGGGGGCACCATGAGACCAGCCCCATACTCAGAGGAGGGACAATCCTCGGGCCGTGGCCTTGTGAGCTGCTTTTTCTCTTGTGAGGCTGTCCTTAAATGTGCAGTCATATCTGCAGACATAATTGCCAGCGCCATCAGCCTCGAGCACATGCCTAGGTGGCATCCTGATGCTAAACCCGACAACACGCTCTTTCACATGCATTGTATTCAAACCATGCCATGTTCCACTGATAAAACTTTATTTTCAAGTTACGGCCCTGATGTTATTTTCTCAGTTGGCATCTGTGACAGTTACTGTCACTTAAGAAATTCAGAAATGCAAAGCCAGCCTTCTGGAAACCCTCTGGCACCTAAGCGCCACCACGGCCATTCTGGAAGCTTTGGGAAGCAGTGGTGCTGCCTGGAGCTCCGTGGCATGGGGCCCCGTGTAAATGTCCGTGATGAGCAGAGCCCTGGAGGGGGGACATGGCATGCACACATCTGACCATGCCTTTCTAGTACAATGTACCCTTTATTAAGATCATAGCTTGGGTTATTTAACCAAAGGTTCAAAGAAATGCATAAGCTAAGAGATGAAATGAAGAGCAAAATTTAAAGAAATATAGATTTCTAGATACATGATAAATGATTCTTCTCACCAGCTTTATTAATCTAACGCTTATTTTAATTCCTCTGGGGGGATTTGGGCCTAGTCACAATTTTACCTGCTATTTCTTAAACAGATGGTGTTGCATTTTTTATTATTACTTCTTTTCCCTCAATCTTCCCCAGGGTTCATTTGTATAATTATGTAATTACCTGCTCATCCCCTCCATAGCGTATGTCTTTTTTTTTTTCAAGAGAGAAGAGAAAGCAAAAACAACTGTTTTGTTTCTGCTGCCTATGCTAACCCTGTTTTCCTGGACTCAAGAGGAAGCATTGTTGACATCCCCTTGACTTCATGAAACCTAGAGGTTGCCTATTCCAGAGGCAGGGCCCTTCTGTGATGTCCAGGCTCGCAGGCTTCTCAGTTTCCTTTCTTTGAAGTGCCCAGTGTACATATAAAATACTGCATGTACTTTAATGAGCCGTAATCTCTGCTAAGTCTTTTAAAAGACCTTTCCCAACAAACCCTCTAGAACACACTTGAATGAAACAACGCAATTTAAAGTAGTTAAATAGGGATTTTTTTCCATTGCTTGTTGCATTTCAATGACTTATCTCTGTCTGCTGTGGTGCTTCTCCCTATAAGCATGTTTTGTTTTTGCCGAAATATTCTTTTTTCACGAATTTATTCAACAACTATTTATGAAGCAACTACTATGTGTCAGGCACGGGGCTGGGGGCGGGAGGCTGGTGCATGAACAATGTCCCTGTTCTCACTGAGCCTAGTAAACCGCAGCTGGATCGAGGGTTTCTCAGTGTCAGTACAATTGACAGAAAGGGCTGGAGGATTCTTTATTGTGGGGGAGCTGTCCAGGGCATTGTTTGGGGCATGCTCAGGTGCCTGTTGTACCCTACTGCCCCTCTCCAGTTGTAATAAAAATGCCTCCAGACATTACCAAAAGTCCCCTGGTATGTGTGTGTGTGTGTGTGGGGTGTGTGTGCAAAATCGCTCCAGTTGAGAACCACTGACCCAGATCTCACTTCAAGAAAACAAATTCCAGAATGTAGAGAATGTTATAATCCTAGAACTGGCAAGCACAGAATAAAAATTTATTTTACCGGGGCTGATGCTCCAAAATGAAGTTATGAATATCCCCAATTAAATGTCAACTCCTGCAAACACAATGGTATGGCTGCCCTGGGCTATTGACACATACTGACAATAGGAATTATATTCACAGCTGAATACAGAGCTAGGAATCTCCAGGTGGAAGAAAAATGTATGAACTGAGGAAGACTTTAAGTACTTTAGGGTGAGCTGCAAGTCAGGAACACATTATGTAGCTCTTTACGTTTACATACAGAACTTAATGTAGTTCTGCAAGGTCTATAACTTAGTTCTGTGTAAGTTAACTTCTGTAAATTCTGCACTCTTCTAAAAGAAGATTTCCACTACTAAAATGTCTAGTGTGCCCCAGGTCTGGGCACCACTTCACCAGATATTTTGACATATATTGGAAGATTTGTTCCCATGTCTTTCAATTGCATAATAAAACTCAAGGAGAAGGTAAACGCTTTCTTATTGAACCATTTTAGGGTTAACTTTGTTGAAATGCACCTCAGGCATTCTGTTCAGGCAATGGATACTTACCTCGCTGATCCTTGGGACCAGCTACACGTGATTGTTTAAAATGACTCTCTCAAGCTATGAAATCTTCAACAATTTGACCACACACATGTCCGGTCAGCTTTATTTCAGCAATGTATGGTTTCTACCCGTCTATGTTTTCCCATCACTAAATCTTGGCTCAGATTGCTGCCTGTGCCTCTTCATTCTCACCCACTCCCATTTCTTCCTGTCCAAATCTTCCCCATCCTTCAAGGTCTGATTGAAAAATGAAGCAGGAGGGAGTTTTCCTCTCTGAATCCCCTCTTCATTTCAGTAGTATCTCTATGTGTCACTCCTGGATTTCTGGCTCGTAGTACAGGTAAATGGGCAGACTGTAAGCTCTTTGAAGGCAGAGAACCGCCTTTGTTCCTTCCTCAGCACCTAGGATAGCGCCTGGCATGTGTCCACGAGAACTGCACGGCTTATTGAATTTTATTATTATTCTGAATCTCGTGCTGTCATCCCGATTCTGGTGTGGCATTTCCCACGCCCCCAGATGAATCAGGCTATAGCGTCAGTCAGGAGAAAACTTGTTTTTTCTGCGAAAATCATCTCTGATTTTTATGGTAAATGCTTTCGGATGCTTTGCAGGAGGCCTATTATACCTTTTCAGCATTCTACCTGGAAAAGCCTTTCTCAATGCTTCTGCTATGTGTCATAAAAGTGGAATTTATATTTTTAACGTTTTTTTTTTGTTTATTTAAAGAAACACTCAATATGTTCTTTCAGGCAGACTCTCCTTATGGCAAAGTATTTCTAAAGCCTTGATGAAAAAGGTTTTTTGTTTTTCTTTTTCCTGTTGTACAGTTTGTCTTTATGGAACTGAACAAAATCCTGATGGTGAAGTGGGGCTTAGACAAAGGCAAAGCCACGTGAGAAACAGCTTCATTTGGAAAAACATGCCTTTAAATAAAACTCACCAAAACTTAATTAATTATGAATAAAGGGTCAAGGGTAGAAGGGTGTGGAAACAGAGCACTGATAAATGCAGTTTTATTATCATTGAGTATATATGCTAAGATATAAATTGGTTAAATTAATCTAAAGGAGAAAAATGACGTAGGTCAGGAAAATTTCCTTTTTTTATATTAGACCCTGATGCCTAGAATTTCAAGTTATCTTCCTCATTTCAAAATTTTACTAAATTAAGAATAATGGGGCAGAAGTGTTTCAACATACTTGCCTACATTTTCCAAATGTGTTTATAACAAACATGTATTATTACCAAAATTTTCCTAGGATGATATATCCTGGGCTTGAAATATCACATATGCAGAGTTAGAATTAAATAAGTAGTTGCATCTGTTTTGTCACTTATCAAGCTGCAAAGGGCGCATGTCAAGTGACTGCAAGGGGCCATTTGTATTGCAGAGGAAAATGGGTGGTGATGAGTGGGTGTCTGGCTCCAAGCAAAGGTGGTTTTTGGTTTTTACAAGATTTGATAACCCCATGGCCACAAAGTGGTGACGGGGGAGGCTTTCCTCTCCTCCTGGGGTGCCTTAGCCCCTGCTCTAGCCAGTTAATGTGCCTGCATCCACACCAACCCTAAGCTCCTTTCCATAGAGCAGCAACCTTCACAGAAGCAGCGGGAGCGGAAGCCACAAGGAACCCCTTCCTTCAAGTGAGAAGACATTGAGCAACTAAGCAATTAGGAAGAAAGGAGCAGAGCAGGACAACCTTCAGTATTTCTTTTCTCTCTCACCATCAGGCTTGGCTGCCCCCCTGCCTGTAGCCTCCACACTCCCATGTGCCCCCCGGGCTCAGCAAAGGGGGGCATTTTACATCAGTCATCACAGTACCAGAGTAGGGACCAGGGAGGTCCAGATGCACTGCGAGCAGAGTAGGGCTTGGCCCACACCCTCTGATGTGTTTGCAAAGGGAAGGGGACCACAGAGTTCCCTGATGGCTTGACTGGAGCATGGAAACATGGAAGCATGGAAGGCACCTCCTGAACCTGAGGACATGGGGCTCCCAGCGTCCCAGGCCCCCTCCCGTCCAGGAGCCTCCTCCGTCCAGGCTGAGACCCAGCATGCAGGGCCCTCTTACCCGCATGCTGTGGCGCTTGAAGACATTGTGCCGGTGGAGAGGTGGGGTGTGCAGTGAATTTACGGGAGATGGATACTCCATAGGGCTGGTGAGCGTAGGTGAGCTGGCACACAGACCCTCAGGGACCTATTTAGGAGAAGCAAAGGAGCACAAGGCACAGGGACAAGGCAAGAAGGTGGACAATTAGCTGCTACGAACACAAGCACAAAGAACTGATACACAAGCACCTTTGAGGGTGAGGGATGAGGTGCATAGGACGGCTCAGGACTTCCTCTCCGGGAGTTGATAAAGAGGTGTTTCATTGGCCCTGTCCCACAGAGAAGGTGGGAAACATACACAGCTCTCAGCTAAGAGGCAGCTCACTGTCCTCTCACTCATCTGACTTTCCTCCTCCCGGAGGCTCTGCATATAATGGGGTGTACAGGTCATTGACCTACTGAGGACATGTCTCCTCCCTCAGGATTCTTTAGAACAGAATTATATTCATAGTCATAGTCATATTACAAATCTACAGTCATGATTATCCCACATGTATGATATATATATATATATATATTTTTTGCATGGGCAGGCACTGGGAAATGAACCTGGGTTCCAGCATGGTAGGCAAGAACTCTGCCTGCTGAGCCATCATGGTCCACCCACATATATATTTTTATATCACTCTTTTAAACACTATAAAAGAGTATGTTTCTTTTATAACTTTTTTACCTCTGTCTTTGGAATCAAGGTATTTTTCTTCACATGATGCAAATTTATCTGCTAGTGTTTTATTTTGTTTTGTTTTGGCTTGGGCAGGCTCTGGAATCGAACCTGGGTTTCTGGCATGGTAGGTGAGAATTCTACCACTGAGCCACCAGTGTACTGCCTTCTGCTAATTTTTTGATTGGGCTTGTTTTGGCCCAGAGGAGCTTTCCTGAGGAGAAAGACATGACTGTGGGATGCCACCTTTCTTCAAGGAGTACCAAATAAACCAAAATTCTCTATTGGTTGAGAATAAACCAACATGATTTCTATTGGTTGAGATGCTCCATTTTTGAGCAGCAACTCTAAGTTGAGGAATGTAAGAGAAGGAAAGAGGGGGGACTGGGCTTCCTATAATGTGGGTATGAGAGAAAAATGCAGGAGAGAGAGTCTGAGACAGGGATCTAGAGCCTTGAGAAGAAGAAGTGGTTGGTGATGATGGAGAGGAGAACAGAGCACAGATGGGAACCCTATTCTCTCATCACAGAACACACGCGTTCTGAGCCAGAGCCTCTGCAGGGAAGCCAGGGGACGATTGCATTCTTTGGAGAATGCTAACTGTCCCGGCTTCCTGGAATTCCTTCACAGAAAGCTCTACTCAAGGCAGGAAACCAAGGAGGCCTTGGACATGGAGAGTTAAGCTGTAGGCAGGCACACAAAGCAGCCAAACTATGGACATTTTCTGAGGAGTTGAATGACCAGCCTTCAGAAAGATCTTCTTAGCCAAGGAGAGCCTGGTAGAATTCCATTTTTTATGCTTTTGACCTTAGGTACTCTTGAGTTCAAATTCTGTTTTGAGTACCAAAGAAGAGCCAAGCCAGGCCATCTCCATTACCCAAGCAAGTGACTGCTGCTCTTCAAAGGCATTAGAATGGAATTTCAGGAAAGACCCGAACTTTCCCATCCCTCTGCTTCTACACTCACCTGGAATTGCAGCTTGGGAGCCAGAAGGTTGGTTTGTGGAGGGGGTCTATACTTAGGCCGGCTGGGCTGAAGAGAGAAGACAGATGTGTCAGTGCTCTGTGCGATTCCTTCTCTCCTGAGTGAGCATCAAGGGGAATGTCAAGTTGGAGACAGGTCAGAGTTGTTCAGAACGAAGGAGAGATGAAGGACAGGGTTATTATTAAAATCATTTTTTAGCCACTTACTGAGCACCAGTTACATGCTGAACTGAGAAGATACAAAGAAGTTGCCCTCTCCACCTTCCTGGGGCTTACAGTCTAATTGGAGGGGTAGGTGGTCTGTGTGTATGTTCCCAACCTATACACATGAACACCTGCCAAATAAGCTATTAAAAGCTACAGACATTCAGAGGCAGGAGGTCACAGAGGACTCAGACACTCACAGAAGTTTCGTGGAGGATGTGAAAATCGAGCTGAGCCCTGAGGGAAGGGTCAGGGAATGCCAAAGCAAGGGAGAGCAATGCCCTTGGGCCAATTGGGCATTTTCCCTGAAAAGCCAACCACCTAATAGCACAGCAGCAGAGCACTGGCTCCTGAGCTCAAGGGTGCCACAGAGGGCATGGAAACAGGAACTGGACCTCAGGGGGCTCAAGGACATTCCCACTGATATGTCCTCAGGAGATTCTAATTTGTCCCTATAAAACTCTAAGAAGAAAAGTGCCACAGCCTCTCAAGGGACACTTTCTGGGATGATTCCCTGGTCCAACTGCCCCGCAGATTTCTGCTGTCTCAGATTCCAGCCCAATTGCCAGGAAGATGATGAGACTGTTGGGTTGAGATGTGAGGAGGATTGGAAGGAAGCAACTTGCCTATGCAGTGAGGATGAAGTTACACAGTCAAACAGGAAGTGGGTCAGAGAGGGACCCAGCTCTGTTGTGGTTATAGGACCAATGAGGCCAGGGTTTGGCTTACCTTGGGTGGGGGCTCCTGGTAGGCTGTGGGCTCCAAGATTTTGGGAGGTCGGTAACGAATATTCCTTTCCTGCTCTAAAGCAATGTCCTTCTCCATCTGATAAATGTCACTGCCATGAGATGAGGTCAGACAAGGAGAGAGAAACAGAGACAAACTAAGATGCTCCTCTGGGAATCCTTTCTGCACTCCACTGAAACCCAGAGAGTCCTGCATGAAGACCACTGGATTCCATTTTCACTCTTCTGCAGAGTGGCCTGGAGAGGCCCTTCTGAGTCAGGCTGGAATGTGGCCCCTAAGGCTGGCTCCACACTGATGTTGGGAGGATGACAGCATGAACCCAAGGTGGGAGAAAGTCCTTGGAGAGCCAGACCCAGCCCAACTGGGCAGGGGAAGCTTGTTTCCACCTCCACCTCCCCATGCTTTCTTGTACTCTTCTACCTGTCAATGGCACCATTGCCCAATGTAGATTTAGATGTCTTCAGCCAACTTCACGACTAAGGACCATGTTCTATGTCACCTAGTTTCCACTAAACCATCTTACATATTATACCTTATAGCTTAAGATATCCAAAGTTCATCTCGTCAACACATTCCTGGCATATGCTAATGGAAAGGGGCTGTGGGTTTGCTCCCAGGGCATGCTAACTGGGAGCTTCTTGTCTTTATTACCCAATCCAGTGGTTCTCAATGGGAAAATCATAGACCCCAGAGGAATCTATTTATTGCAGGGAGTCCATAAATCCATATAGTTGTATGTGTACCAAAAATCGTCTGTAGACCGAGTACTATGCATTACCGAATACACAATATTTGGTATTGTTTCTTCAAATGACATTGAGTATAACAAAAATAAAATAAAATTCATTATAAAATTTACTACATTTTGTCAATGAATGGGTACTAAAAGTATAATTATCACTAGATGAAAGAATTCTCAAAGTTTTGATGAGAAGGGTCTGTGCTATCCCCAAAAGATTGGGAAACACTCATCAAATTCGTTTGTAACTCCAAAGGAGGGAAAGCATTACACTGAGGGAAGTTTCCTGGGGCCATCTGGGTCCTTGAGTATCCTTTAAATCACACCAGAAAAGCTTTCTCTGAACTCCATTCATGTTGGGGGACCACTTTGATGTCTCCAATAGGTCACACCTCGCAGCCCAGAAACAGACACAATGTCATAGATGGCTCCAGATGGTTTTCAAGGCCTCAGAATAAATTAAAATCCCTACCCTCATCACCCTAGAGCTTTTACACTTCAAATGAGGTCTTTCAAATACTTCACTTCTAGAACCTTTTGGATTCTTGAATCTCCCTTATGAGGAGCCAACAAATGAGTACAGAATTAATTAGCAGTGTTGATGAAGGAATAGACAGGAAGAGAGGGCTGCAAGCTGGAGGATTTGCAGATTGTCTCAGAGCTTCTGCCCCTACAACGAATGCATTGCCACCCTCACTCCCTGCCCCCAGTCTGGGCATTCTAAGCATCTTCCTCTTGGGTCCCTAGGCCTCCCAAAAGGAAGTTTCCAGAGGCTATTTTCTTGCCCTCCAAAAAATGCCAACAATGATTATAGTGTTCAAAGTCACAATGCTTAAAGTTAATTAAACACTAGATTCCCTAAAGCAGGGGCTGACAAACTACAGTTTACAGACCAAATCCAGCACTCTGCCTGTTTTCGTATGGCCTCCAAACTAAGGGTGCTGTTATATTTTTTAATACATGAAAAAAATTTTAAAAAGAAGAATGTGATGTTACACGTGAAAATTACATGAAATTCAAATTTCAGTTGTCCATAAATAAAGTGGGATTGGAACACAGCTGTGCCATGTTTGTGTATAGTCTGCTGTTGTCACACTATAGAGGTAGGGTTGAGTAGTTGGTAACAGAGACCATATGGACCATAAAGCCCTATATATTTACTATCTAGCCCTTTATAGAAAGTGTTTGCCAATAATTGCTCTAAGGGGAGCCAGAGGAAATCAGACCACTGGAAGGAGAGTTTCAGTAGGCAAGCCACAAAGAAAATTGGGGAGCCCTTACCCCTAAAATGGGATTAAACAATACCCTTCACCAGTGACCTCATGACACTCAGGGAGATTTTTGGCCACCTGAGAAGATTCAGACCTTTAGCCCCCACTCTTGTTCAGAAAGGAGAGATGATACCTGAGTCAATCTTTATAACAGGTCAAAAGTTACTCCCTTCCTTGTTTGAGGAAAGGTCAAAGGCAAGAGGAGAGGCAAGAGATTACTGACAGGAATGCAGGTGGAATGCCATAGGCCCAGCATTGTAAGGCATGCCTCAGACCCTTTCCGAAAGCAGTCACTTGCAAAGACAGCTTGGTTTGGTCTTGACTCAAACCTAAAAACATTTACTGAGCACATACTATGAGCAAGGCACTGTGCTCAGTGTTGACAGCGGCTGAGATGAGCAAGGCTTAGTCAGGCTCACGTTTTCCAAATTCATTATTTGACAGTGAACTTGGCTTCAACCTTTTGTTCCTCTGACAGTGCTCCTGAGTGCCTCTGTGTGAAATAGATGTCTGGCACTGGGCTTCTGTTGGCAGGATTGGCTAATTCCATTTGGGCACATGACTCAGTGTTGTTCAGAAGGAGAGTCTGGATTCAAATCCCAGATGCATCCCTCACTGCTGTGGGCAAGCCAAAAATCCTGAAACCTGACTCTCTGATCCATAAGACAGGAACCAGAACACCTGCTGGATAGAGCTGTGGTGAGACCCTGACCACATCTTACTTAGGGAAGTCCTCTGTGAGCCTTTGAGTGCTGCCTGAGGAGGAGCCTTGCTTTTTGGGGTGGCCGAGCAGGCATTGCCACCTTGCAGGCCCTCTAACTGCTGCCCCATCCCCTCCACACTCACCTGAGGCTACAGACGAGCTCAGTGAAGCGGGGCCGATCACTGGGGTCATAGTCCCAGCAGCGGGTCATGAGGGTATAGAGGATAGGTGGGCAGAGGTCGGGTTTGGGCAGCCGGTCTCCTTTCTCCAGCACTCCGATGACATCCTTGTTTTCCAGCCAGAAGAAGGGCTGCTTCCCGAAGCTCAGGATCTCCCACATGCACACGGCTGAGGGGCAGGAGGAAAGGGCTCATGACCTGTGCTGGGGAGGGCTCCCACCTGGAGAAGCCCGACTGTCCTCCCCAGGAATCGCTGTGGCAATGAAGGCTCAGTCTCTACCAAGAGGAGCTCCCATGTGCAGGAAGGCCATGCTAGGCTTGCCTGTTTTTTTGCTCCCCCCTCTAGCATCTCTAGGGTCTTGCCCACTATGGTGGGACCGATGATCTCCATCTGTAAGTGAACTAAGACCTCCTTCCTTAGACCCCTTCGACATGGCGCTATTAGAGTTCTGTGGGGTCAGGTGGTGGCAGTCAGAGGCACGTTGTTGAGCCTACTGATGCCTTCTTCAGGGAGGCAGGAGGTAGTGAAGCCTCGATTAGAAAGCTGAAGGTCTAAATCAAGCTCTGACACTTGCCCGTGTGATTGCGGGCAAGTCCCCGACTCATCCAAGCCTTGGTTTCCTTATCTGTAAAGTGGGAATAATAATAATAGTAATAATAATAATAATAATGATATCTTACTAGGTCAGCTGTGTGGAGGACCTCAGAATTTTGTCTTCAAATAACCTCAGATTAGTCCCTGGTGCTGGTTCATAGACTTACACGCTCACAATGACAGCCACTTCCAGGAAGGTGATCTGGTACCTCCCAGGGTACTCAGCCCCCATCATCTCCAACCACCATGGGCCTCCCCGCTTTGGGACTTCTCAGCAGCCACAGCAAAATCGTACCCTCGCAACGCCACACCCCCTCAGCCATCCACTGAGACTGTCATGGAGGTGAAAATCTGAACCCTTTTCCCTGTTCTCCAGAAACTCCACTCACCAAACATCCAGACGTCACTGGCCGTGGTGAAGCGGCGGAAGTTAATGGACTCAGGGGACATCCATTTGATGGGCAGACGGGTCACAGAGGCTTTGGATAGGCAAAGCGGTTAAAGGAGTTATTTAGGGAAGAAGGACCCAAAGGATATCCAGAAATATAGCTTTACTCACTAGAAGCCCTTGCCTGGCCTTGACCAGCTCTATATTTCCTTTATTTGGGATTTCAGCTTTAGCAACACCTCCAGGGACAAAGTCAAGGCTGGAAACCATCCTACCCCCAACCCCTTACCTTTGTAATACTCCTCCTCTTCAATGTACCGGGAAAGGCCAAAGTCCCCCAGCTTCACACACTCAGGGGAAGCCACCAGGATGTTTCGGACAGCGATGTCTCTGGAAGAAGGATGAGGCGACAAGGGTGAGGTACTACCATGGAAGCAGGAATGCTTCAGAGAGAGAGACAGATGGGCAGGCAGTTGAAGGAGAAGAGTCCCGGGCTGGAAGAGGCCTTGGGAGCAGAATCGGACAGCTTCTGCCGCCAGCCCTTCCCTCACTGCCTCCACCGGAGCTGTCTTGCTAACTAATGCCCAGCTCAGGCGGGAGCCGAGGCTGACTCCCCCCCATCTCCAGTGGTTGCCACTTAACTGCTGGAGCTTACTCTCTCATTCTCTCTTCTCACAGGTCTCTCGCTCAAAGTCTGTTTGCCTGCCCCGTGCATGCTCTGTGCACCGTCCTGCACAGTGGCTTTGTTGACCCCTCTGCCAAGGAGCTAGTACCTGCTGATTCTTCAAGGATGAACCAACCTCCAACCACTTTCCTGGGTATGATCAATCTCTTCCCTGGTTGCAAGGCCAAAGGACTGTTTAAGCTGTAATTACTGCTAAGAACAGCTGCCTGCACGGTTAACTTTGCTGGAGCACTTCCTATAGCCACAATCATCCCCGTACTTGGCATACTCCAAGTCGTGACACAGAGACCCTCAGATGAGACCCTGGTACAGATGAGGAGACCGCGGCCCAGGGCACTGAAAGAACTTGCCCAGCAGGTTGCTGGTGGGCAAATGATCCCCCACCAGGAGCCTTGCCTTGAGCCTGTGCTCTTACCCCCTGCCAGGAGGAGACCCGCTGCCCACTGTCCCGGTCCCCTCGTGTTCCCAGCACCCCTCCCCACCCCAGACTACTTTGTTCCCTCCTCGCAGGCAGGTTCTGTTCCCTAAGATTTGTTTTATTATTGAAAAGACCTAAAAACATGGCAACTTTAAACCAATAAACAAAAGGAAACAAGTCTACTATCCCACCACCCTCACCTCATAGCTACTTAGTTCTTACACTTTACTCTCATCCTAGAAAGTAAACTCCACAGGGAAAAAGAGTTTCTTTCTGCTTGGATCATGACTTTATCCCAGACAGGGCCTGGCGCGGAGCAGGAATTCCAATCACATTTGCTGAATTAATTTTTATACCCCCACCGAGGCTTAGCACGGTTTCAGGCACAAGGCCACAGAGCTGATGGCAATACTGTTGGACTAAAAGGAATCTGTCCATTCCACCAGGTGCTCTGAGAAAACCCACCTGTGTCTCCCCCAGGAGCTCACATCCCCCCGCAGCAGAAACCTCCTTTCAGGTAATGTGGAGCAGAGCAAGGTGGTGAAGGGACCAGGCTGGGTCAGCCTCAGGAGCCAGGAGGCAATGGGGAGCCGGGGTGGACTCATCAGCTCCAGCTCAGGCCGGGAAGGGCAAGGTACCCTGGATCTTCCCAATGCTGCTCTAGCCCAGTCCCCTTCTCCAGGGCTACGAGATGACTGTGATGTTACCATGGCAACTGGTGAACTGGGTAAGCCAGGAGGAGGGCAAGCTCTGAGCCAGCTAAGAAACTATTCTCCAGAACCCAAACGGAAGGGGACTAGAATATAGAGAGTGATCATCAGACGTCTAGAGCCTTAAATGTACTTTTCACAATCCTGTGACTTAAGACACTGTTCTCTTAATTTTTCAGATGAGCAAATGGGCTCGTAACTTTGCTCAAAGTTGCTTTAAGTTGCCAAGATAGGCAGGGCCAAAGGCAGGAATCCAACACAGGTCTGTCCAACCCCAAACCCGGCTTCACCCCAGACTTCTCAAAGCTCGTGCCACCTCTGTGGCCTTCGGCCCCTCACCCCTTACCTGTGCACTCCCTACCCCCTCACCTGTGGACGCAGCTGATGCTCTCCAGGTAGGCCATGGCCTTGCATATCTGCAGTGAGTACAGGACGAGGGTGAGGACCTTCAGGGAGTTCTTATTTCGCTCCAGGTAATGGCCCAGCTGTGGGAAGAGGGGAGGGACCATCAAGATCCTCAGCACGGCCTCTGCAGGGAGTCCGAGGGCCAGGCTCTAGGCAGCCACCTTCCCTTCCCAGGGGCTGGACCAAATCCCAAGCCAGCAAGATTTTCCAAGCCACTCCTCCATAAACAAAAGGTCTCTTGGCTCTTTCACTGAATGCAGAAGGCAGCATGCTAGGAGGAAAGCCACCTTCCTTTCAACGCCTCGACTCCCCAGAAGCTTGGCTTGGTTGCCCGTTGTCATCTGAGGTTCCTCTTCTCCCTCTGACTCACCTCCCCATAGGGATACAGCTCCATGATGATCCAGGTGGGTTCTTCCTCAATGATGCCAATCAGCTTCACAATGTGCGGGTGGTCGAGATTCTTCATGATCACTGAAGATGGGAACAAGAGGCGTGGGCCAGAGCTGCTCACAGGCACACGAGGAGAAACCCTGCTTTGCCATCCCAGCAGGGAGAGAGGGGGAGTAAAACTTCCCAACGTGCATCCTAGCAGTGGGATCCCCTCCCCTTTCCAGGTTCCAGGTCCACCCTCCTATCTTGGAGGTCTTCTCCGGGGTCTTTTCCAGCTCCTGGGACTGCATCCCTCCCTCTGGGGGAGACCTACCGGCCTCGCTCATGAACTTCTCCTTGTTGTCGAGAGTGCAGTCCTGCTTGCAGGTCTTTACAGCTACATTGATTTTCTCCCCTTTCTGCAACAAGACACATCAGGGCCCCTCAGTCCAGCTTAGAGGGCTCAAAAGAAAGTGTCCCCATCCCACTGTCACCAGGGTTTTTCCACCAGGCTTTGCTGCCTGCCTCTCTGCATAGCATATCACTTTCTTCTCCCTTTTGCTTCTTTCTTCTTCTCATCCTTTTCATTTGTTCCTCTCTACTCGCCCACTCCCTTTCTTCTGAATCAGGCTGTGTTAGGACTGGAAAGGACTTCAGAGATCCGATAGGTCCAGCCATTCGTATTACAGAAGAGGATGGTGAGATTAAGGGACCCCACGATGTGTCTAGCGTAAGCGAGCTTCAGATGGGCATGATCAATGCCAGGCCAGCTGACCTGAGTCCTGCGCTCATTCTCTCTTTTTCTCATTGTTGGGTGTTTTTTTTGTTTTGTTTTAATTTTCTGCCTTTTTCCCTTTTCTCTGCTTTTCCCCCAGGCCAGCTGGAAGCACAGCTCCAAAGGCAAACTTTGACCAGCATCATTGGAGGCCCTCAAGACTAACTCCTATCTCATAAACTGCCCCTCTTTCCTTGGGACTAATACCCACACTCCCTCCCTTTTGTATTCTTCCACCACGAGTTCCCTTTCTCTAGAGTCTGCCTTCCTGGAAATGTCATTTTATCCTTCTTGGAAATATTTCCCTGGATATTTCATAAATCCTTCAAGTGCCAAATGGACAAAGACTCATGTTCTCCTGGTTCCTGTCTCCAACCCTCATAAGACTCAAGACCCTGTCTCGCCCTATGACTTATGAAAGCAGAGCAGCCTGGAAGGGTCTGGAACTCACGTGATTCTGATAGACACCTTCATACACCTCGCCAAAAAAGCCTTCACCAAGAATACGACCCAGAGTCACATCTTCACGGGCAACACCGTACTGTGGACCTACATCGGTGGAGAGAAAGGGGAGTCCAGAGAGCACAGCCACCAGCCAGCATCCTGCAGGGCAGTGTGTGCAGACTCCAGCCCAGACTCTGTCCCCTCCTGCCCAGGCCTTCCCAGGCCCCCACACAGCACCTAACCAAGAGCCAGGGGCTGTGCTGAGAAAGGGGATCTACAGCGTCCCATTTTCTCAGACCCAGGGACGAGCCTGCACCCTGTCCCTTATGTTCATGGTTTTAGAATCACCACAGAGCACTTAACCAGGAACATAAAAGGCCAGTCTGTATAGGGGGAAAAGAATATCTCATGTTTTAAATGAAAAAACCCTGTCTGGGCCACATATGAGGGACTAAGGAGGGAGGAAGGAATGTGCCCTCTGGTGTCATGTGCATTATAGCAATGACCCTTTGCAGGCTGCAGTTGGTGTGTTGGGGTCAAAGACCTACCTCCCAGCCTTCGCAGGGTCTCGTCAGGAATCTCCGCATAGATGTCAGACTCTGGAATGACAAGAAGGGACCCCACCCCATGAGCAAGATGCCCCCCAGGAGGAGCCACCTAGAAATCAAGCATGTGGTTCCAAGCTCCAGGCCCCTACGCCAAGGCTGACATCACCGGGGATGGGGAGAAGCCAGGCCAGTCCCGTGGCTCTGTCCCAGGTTTAAGAAAAGTGACCGGCCTAGGCTACCTGGGTTTGAGTCCCCACTCAGCTGCTCCCCAGTTGTGTTATTTAGGGCAAGTTGGTTCACCTCGCTTCATCTCAGTTCCCCTTTCTGTGAAATGAGCATCTCTGGGGAAAATGTTGTAAAGGTTGAATGGGAAAACACCTACAAAGTGTTTAATACAGAGTCTGCCACATTATAACCGCTCACTGCCTGTAAGCTATTGCAGTTACTGTTCTTTTTAAGTCCTAATTGAGAAGTGACAGGGGGAGGTGGTGTTCCTGTAACTTTGAGGGAATCCTTGGAGTTGTCCTGGGAGCAGGCAGGAGCCTGCAAGAGCCAAAAAGAGGCTCTAGGTGCCAGCTGAGAAGGGCAGATGGGCAGGCTCACCTATGCTGCAGCTCTCTGAGAGGTGGGAGCGTCGGTCCTCCAGGTTTCTGTAGGAGGAGATCAGAGGGCAGGAGCCAGGTGGGCTCAGGGCCTGGCCGGCACCTCCCTGCTGGCCCACCCCTTGGCCTGGAGGGCTCGCTGCACTGTGGTCCCCCACCCGCCCGGAGGAGCAGCCGCCCTGGGCGCCTGGCTCCCAGCTGCCGGGGACAGGAGGGGAGGGGGCAGATGAAGTAGTGGTTTCCCTCCAAGACGATGCCGGGTGGCATCAGGCCATGGGAATATCCTCGCAAGTTCTTACTGGGAGGGGGAAATCGCCATTTGGGAATTTGGGATCCCAGTGCTCCCCTGGGGCCTGGAAGCCAGAACTTGGGGTGGTGACAGCTCCCTGTCTCTTCCTCCTCTTACCAAGCAGACTTGGGCTAAGCCCTGTACCCTGCCTTCCCTTCTACTCACAGCATGGGGATCTGGGGAAGGCTGTTCCGCTTTTCACCATCTGGGGAGAGAAGAGGAAAAGGGACAAGTTGGAGCAAGGGACACAAGGTCCCAGAAGCATGTCTGACCTCACTACTCCTTCGATTCGGCACGGAGGGACTCCCCCCCACCCCCTCTGCAATTCTGTTATCCTAGAGCCAGAGTGGGAAATTATGTAAGCCTTCAGCCTGAATTTGAATCCTCCTCGCAAAGGAAATTCTCAGGCTTCCTCCAGTCCCTTCCACATGTTTCAGCCCAGGCACGCTGCTTCCCTGATGACAACCCCAAAACAGAGACACACACATGGGACCTATTTTTCTAGCAATAGCTTTGATCTCCCTGGGGGCTACAAACACCTCTCCTCCAGAGCTGGAGCTGCCATTGACCAGCAGAGCCAGGGGCCAGGGCCCGGGTGAGGGTGGGGAGGGCCTGGGCCGGGCAGCATGAGGATGCCCCTTGCTCCTAAAGCCTCTCAATGAGAGAATGTTCCAGTCAATGGCTCAGCCTCTCCTGCTCTGTCTCTGGAGCACTTGGTCCAGCCAGGCTGCCACCCACCTTTTTATTCAGCTGAAAAGTGGAAACCCACCTTTCTTGGGGTGAATGATGAGAGAGTCTCTGTGCTCCCCCTGCAGTCTGCAGTACCCGTCAATGAGGTCCGCCATGTTCTCAGCTTCTGCCAGAGAGGAGGTTTTGATGGACAAGGACTGCAGAGAAGAGACCGGCCAAAGATGAGACCCCAAGGCCTCGGCTAGAGTCTACCCCAGGGGGCTGGAGGAGAGACTGCCTTTTCAGAACGAGCAGGACCCCTGCCCCCCACACCCCTCCGGGGCTCCACGGGCTCCTCCCCCGGGGTTCTGCTCATTTCCCCTGCAGCCACCAGGGGGCAGCGTTTGCTACTGAATGTCCTCAGCCCTTTGATAGGCCAGTTCCAGTTCTGACATAGCTGGGTCTCCTCCAGGGCTTAGCACAACTTCTTGTGCTTAGTAGGTGCTCAATATGCAAAATGAAAAACTGAAAAACGGGAAAAGGGAGGGAGTGGGGAGAGGGACAGATGAATGAAAGGAGAGATGGACAGTTTGTTTGCAGCCTGGGAGCTCCAATTCTCTTTGCACCCTTAAAAAGCCCCTATTTCCTGGGTTCTTGATTCCTGAATCATTGTTCGTTTGGTGAAAGTTAGCTTTCTGATTTGCTCCTTCCACAACTTCTTTCCTGACAAATTATATATTTATATATCATTGTTTTCTGATATATTTTCCTTATATATGTTTCCTAATGCCTTGGCTAAGAACTGGATGCAGTTTCCTTAATAAGAACCCAGAAGTCAGGGAACTGCTGGCCTCCTGCCCATCTTGGTCCAGTTGGCCTGAGTAAGAACTCCCAGCCGCCCATGGCACCCACTGGTTTCAGAGCTTCCAGATGCCCAGAGACACTCACCTGCGGGGCGCCTTCGATGCCCAGCTGCAGGACTGCCTGCCCCTCCTCCAGCGGGAGGCACCTGATGGACCTGATCTGCTTGAACTCGGCCAGGCAGGTGGGCTATGAGAAATCCGGCCCTTAGCACCCCCAAGAGCAGGCACCCCTTAGACCACCCCACCCCAGGGAATAGGCCATGCAGGTGGGTCAGTGCACGGGACCCCAAGGAGGAACTAGAGAGTCTCTCAGGTGATGAACAGAGAATCAAACAATGTTAAGGCAGGAAGGGTCATCTTCTCTAAGCCCCTCACTTTGAAGAAGAGTAAATGAGGTCTTGAGAGAACCAGGACTGGCCCAAGATGGGAGTAGTGCCAGGACTGGACACATGTCCCCAGACTCCCAGCCCAGCAATCTTGCCACTGAAAGAGCAACTCTTCTAACTGAGCCAGGGAAGCCAAGGTCCCTCCCTCCCCTTCCTCTTTCCTATCATCCCTCCCCCGCCCTCTCTCCCTGCCCCCAAGCAGGGGAGAGTCACAGGGAAGTAAAGGACTATCTATTCCATGCTGTCATCCCCAAACACTCTTTGTGCAGCGACCTCACACCAAGGGCAAGTGCTATCAGCAATGGGGTCAGGGAGAAGCGATGGGGTGGCCCTTCCAGCTGATGGTGCCATTCTCCCCCACCCCCCCCCACCTCGCTCTACCTTTGCATCTTGACTTGTCAGCTGGCGGATGCCTTTTGGTCCGATGACCAGGTCCACGGTAATGTTCCACCCTTGCTGCAACACAAGGAGAGAGGAGGTTGCTGCCACAGTTCTGCCTACTCCATATTTGAAATTTGAAAAACAAAAAAGCTCCCTTCACTAGGCATAGCTCCTCGTCCACCCTAAGCTCCCTCACATGGCTAATTCTCCTTTTAACACCCCCACAGAGTCTCAGCCCTTGGAGTTGGGAAGCCTTTAAGTTCCTTGCCTTTGGGCAAGTTGAGTCAGGGCAGTTCAGTTTTAAACAGCTCAGGGAGACTCTGCTGGTTAAGAGAACCTACAGGCACCCCCCCACCAGCAGCAGCACCACACTCAATCTGTCCTTCTGGACCCCCTGCCTAGAGAAGTACAGGTCAGCAGGAGGACAGAGACGCAGGTCGTTACAATGAGTTCGCAGCGGTAGGTCTCCTGGTCAATGTTGGCAAAGCCGGCGAGTGTGTTGAAGAATTTCATGACGCACTCCTCCTCCTTCAGCGAGGCATACTGCTGGAACGTCTGCTGGATCATCTTCCGGAACTGTTTGGGCTGTTGTGAAGGGAAACGGGGAGAGGATGTGAAACAGTGGTCAACGAGGTTCTTCTCCTCGCAGCTCGGATCCCTTTCCTTAAGATCTCATAGAAAGACGGCCCATTGCTGTAGGGACAGGTCTCCAAAGCCTACGCCATGAGGACAGCTGCGATTCATTACCTAAAACACACAGGCCCTCTCGGGGAGGTGCCTCTTTACCTGTGAGGGAGGCAGGAGAGCCATTATCCCCAGTGTTCAAGCCCCAATGCTAGTAAGACTCTGATCTGGAACCAGAGCCCAGATTTTCTGATTCCCAGCACAGGGAGGGCCCACTGACGGCACTCAGTTGTCCCATCTGCACGTGACCTGAGGCAGCACAGATGTCTGGCTCAATCAGACCCCTTTAGGTTCAGTCCTGGGCACTGGCACAAAGAGGGTCTTTGTGGGTCCCTCCTCAACCTGTTGGCCTCACCTTTAAGTTCTCCTGCATCTGCTTTGGGAAAAACAGGTCCAGCCCCACTTCCTTCCTGAAAGAGGGAGGGAAAAGCACCATTTGACTCTCCCCCACACCCAACCCTGGACTTCTGGCCAGTCGGTGAGGGGTGAAAGGGCATAGAGATTGGGGGAGGGGGCAGGTCAGGCCTGGCTCTGATCTGGGATGAGAGGAGGAAGGGATGAGTAGTAAAAACAAGGCAGAGGAGCAAATGAGGGAGGAGGTAAGGAACAGTTCCCTGTACTTACTCCAGGAGCTCAAAGTTGGACTTTTTGTCAAGTGCATTGTGGGGCATGTCCTTGAAGAACCGCCTGGAGAGAGAGAAGTCACGGAGAGGTGGACTGAGGGCTGGAGAACCATAATAGTTGGGTCACCCAAATATCCACACATTGGCCTAGAAGCCCCCACCCCCTTATTGGATATGGGGAGACAATGCGGGGGTGGGGGGAGACAGTTAAGAGAGTAAAAAAATTTCATACTTGGAAAACCATGAGGAAAATGAAAACCCCCAAATTTCATTCCTAAAAAAGACCCCAGACCTGTGCTTCGGGAGACCCCACACTAGATTGCCCAGTTGTTGGGTGGAGGAAGAAATGGTTCCAACTGCAGTCTTCGAACAAAAAAATCAAAGACCCGAGGCAGCCAACATTTAAACACCCACCTCTAACTTCGTAGCCTATAAACACCCACCTCTAACTTCGTAGGTTCTGGGTTTCCCTTGCGATTTTTTTTTCCCATATTGCTGTCTCTGAAATATCATATACCTGTATGTTTGTGCGCTCGTTTAAATAATATTGGATGTACTAAATATGAAAACTGTAGAAATTATAGAACAGAGGAAGAAAGTAAAAACAATTCATAATTCTACCACTAGAGAGAACTTCTATTAATTTTTGTACATATTCCTTAAGTCCTGTTCCCCTAAAAATGCATGTTTTGATGACTAGTTTTTTATGTATTGCTCATTTATAACAATCATAGTTTAAATTGAGACAACAAGCCAGTGTCCTCATGGGTGCCAACCTTCCTTTTCTGGCTGGGTCACTGTGTCTAGTAATCTCTTATCTTTGTTGTAGATATTGTTTGACTCCTGATTACACATTAGAGTAATTCAGAGTTCCTTTAATCCAGATACCCTATGCACTCTGAGAGCAGTTCTGTGTTACTAATACTATAAGCACAGACAGGCAAGTAACTTATGATTCAAAAACAATGGATTTAGAAAACTGACTGTTTAGAAAATAATATGGTTGGGTCTTTACTTCACATTTTACCCTAAAATAATTATTTTGGATGGATTAGTGGGATGACTATAAACAATAAAACTGTTTTAACACTTGAAGGCAGCCTAGGGAAATAGTTCCAAATCCTACAATTGGGAAGAACATCTAAAGCATAAAATCATAGAAGAAACTCCCCCCAAAAATTTAAAATGCAAAATGTTTTATAACCTTAACAACTTTAAATAAAGGATGTTTTTGAATACATTGTCAAGCAAAATAAGTAGCTATCACTTAATAAATATGGTCCCAATTTTAGAAAAATATATAAGGACATGGGAAAAAAATCTGAATGGCTCTACCCTGTTAATGGAAGTTGTTTTTGGATAGTGGAATTCCAGGTGAGTTTGGTGTTTGTTCTTTTCCTTTCCCATATGTTGCAAATATTCCACATTGAATAAATATTACCCCCTTTATTTGAAAAAATATAAGGCAATGAGGTCAGTCAAATCATCATAATGTGGGTTTTCTGGACTCACTGCCTGCTGAGGTAATCTGCTCCATCATGACATATTCTACTTGGTAGAACGTTCTTTACTGTTCCTCCTCTCACTGACCTGCTGAGCTATGGAAACTAAGTTTAATCTATTTTTTAAAGAAGGCAGATGTTTTAACAAGACCTTTCTCCAGACTGTGGTCCCCACCTCCCACCTCCCAATACACACCACCGGATCATCATTCGTTAATTACTTAAGTCATTGCACTCAGGTGAGAAAAAGCGATGCAAAGAAAGAATGAGAAAAAAGAATAGAGCTATGTTGAGAGGGGCACAATAAGGTAAGCAGTTACTTCAAGCCAAACAAATTGGGTTTGTTTAACATGACATAGGTTGGAATGAAAGGAAAACAGAAGATAAAATATCTCATATAAAAATTCTCTTGTAGAATCAAGAAGGAGTACATTAAAATGAGTTTAAAAGGGGAAATATTTTATAATGGCTCAGTAAATATTCTTGAACTTATTGAATTCTATTTGACAATATTGAAATGTATCTCAAACCTATCTCTTTCCTAGGGAAGATGCAAGGACACGAAGTCCTAAAATATGTTTAAATAAGATAGGGATAGAATGAAATCAGGAAATGAGATAAAGAATACAACAAACCTATGGTTATACCATAGATATTAGCATTTAGTGTAGATTTGGGGTTTGGTTATCCTGGTAGCCAAAGCAGTATATAGAAGATCTCATTCAGTGCATAATTCATCATATGAAAAAAATTACCATAAAAGGGGCACTTTCTTACTTAAATAAAGAAGTTTGGAAAACCACTGATGGAAGAAAAGCTAATATTCTCATTACTCGTTTTAACAAAATAAGAAGCAACTTTCATATGCTGTTTTCTCCCGTTGCAATTATGGTAAATGCCAATGGCATAACATTAAAGTTCAATCCAGTAAAGATGATTTAACTAAATGTGGTCCGAGTATATGATTTTCCAGTGCTCTAAGTCTGTGGTCCTCAAGGGGGGGCGATTTTGTCCACCCTCCCCCACATTTGGCAATGTATGGAGACATTTTTTGTTGCCACACCTGTGCTGGTTTGAAATGATGTATGTACCCTAGAAAAGCCATGTTTTAGTCCTAATCCCATTTTGTAAAGGCAGCTGTTTCTTCTAATCCCTATGTAGTATTGTATGTTTGAAACTGTAATTAGATCATTTCCCTGGAGTTGTGATTTAATCAAGAGTAGTTGTTAAACTGCATTAGGTAGAGGCATGTCTCCACTCATTTGGGTGGGTCTTGATTAGTTTCTGAAGTCCTATAAAAGAGGACACATTTTGGAGAATGAGAGATTCAGAGAGAGCAGAGCAGAACGACATAGCAAAGAGAAGCAGAGTCCACCAGCCTTTGGAGATGAAGAAGGAAAATGCCTCCTGGGGAGCTTCATGAAACAGGAAGCCAGGAGAAGAAGCTAGCAGATGACACCATGTTCGCCATGTGCCCTTCCAGTTGAGAGAGAAACTCTGACTGTGTTCGCCATATGCCCTTCCATTTGAGAGAGAAACCGTGAACTTCATCAGCCTTCTTGAACCAAGGTATCTTTCCTGGATGCCTTAGATTGGACATTTCTATAGACTTGTTTTAATTGGGACATTTTCTTGGCCTTAGAACTATAAACTAGCAACTTATTAAATTCCCCTTTTAAAAAGCCATTCCGTTCCTGGTATATTGCATTCTGACAGCTAGCTAACTAGAACAACACCTGTTGAGGGGTCTGCTATTGGCATCACGTGGGTCAAGGCTGGGAATGCTGCTATATATCCTACAGTGCACAGGACAGGACTGTACAACAAAGAATTACCTGGTGCAAAATGCAAATAGTACTGAAGTTGAGAAACCCTGGTAACTTGATCCAAGGAGAGAAATTCAGTAAACTAACAAAAGTGACACTTCCCTAATACCACTTCTCTCAGCTGGATGTCTGGCAGAACAGGCCAGCAGAAAGTAAAGTTTCACTTCCTGAGAATGAATATTCTAGCTGATCAGGGCAGATATGCAGACTTTGGAAACCAGACAATGGTAGGCAGGGAAGACCTTTGGCCATAAGGTATGAGAAGTCTATCCAGTATTCTTCCCAGGATGAAAGATCGTCCTGCTCTATGTTCCACCTGAAGAATGCTTCCAGTCACTGCCAGGATTGTTGCGGGAAGCAAGAGTCTTAGGCTTAGCCTGGCCCTGGCATCGTGGGAGTGAGAAAGTCTTCTTGACCAAAAAGGGGACGAGAAATGAGACAAAGTAAAGTTTCAGTGGTTGAGAGATTTCAAATACAGTGGAGAGGTCATCCTGGAGGTTATTTTTATGTATTATATATATAGACATTCCTTTTTAGTTTTTAGTGGATTAGAATAGCTAGAAGGAAATACCTGGAATTGTTGAACTGCAATCTAGCAGCCTTAATTCTTGAAGATGATTGTATAACTATATAGCTTTTAAAACTTTTTGACTGACACTCCCTTTATCCAGTGTATGGACAGATTAGTAGGAAAATAAAGACAATAAATAAATAATAGGAAGAGAAGGGGTATGGGGTGTTCTGGGTGCTCATTTAAAAAAATTTTTATTCTTATTTTTATTTTTTTGGAGTAATGAAAATATTCAGAAATTGATTGTGGTGATGAATGCACAACTATATGATGATGCTATGAACCCCTGACTGCATACTTTGGATGATTATATAGTATGTGAATATATCTCAATAAAATTGTATTTTTTAAAAAAAGGAGTCTTAGGCCTGTGCCAGTTTAGAACCCAAAGTTCATATGGTGAATCACGGCAGCTTTGGAAAATTTTCTGATCCAGTGTTACTTGTTGTCCACATTCATAGAAAATTTCAGAGTGCCCCTGTGAAGTGTGGATTATAAGGCTGTATGATCTTCCATTCTTCCTGCTCGATTGAGTGAGCTGCAAAATGTATTCCTCGGGAACAATGAAAATGGCTGTAAGTACTTATTTAATTCTGCTAAAGTAGAGGTTTTTAATTTTTTCAGAGTTATCTATTTATTCAAATATTTTTGAGCTCTTATTAAATACCAGGCTTGGGATTCCAGATTCAAAGATGAAAGCAGCACCAGTGCTGACCTCAAAGATTTGACAGGATTTCACAATCTAATACACATTATCACTGCTCTAAAAGAACTCTGCGTGAAGTACAGCGATTTTGAACAGGCAGATGGATGGGTTGGGGATGGAACTAAGGAAGGCTCTAAGAAGGAGAGAGCCTTGAGCCCGCCCAGCACAAACAGCAGAGGGCCACGATGCTTATACCCCAGGAGTGCCTGAGGTTTTCTATGAATGTGGACAGTAAGGAAGTATACTGGCTCAGAAAATTTTCTAAAGCTGCCAGAATAAAGAAGTTTGTCAGGCTGAAAAGGGGAGTGAGTATATGACAGGCAGAGGGGATGTTTTACCCTGAGGGGGTGGGATCTGTTTCCCCGCCAAAGATGAGAGTGGTCTCTAAAAGCCATTCCTGGTTAATGATAATTGTTGCATGAATGAATGACTGATGAGCTCTGAAACTTGGAATGAAAGAATTCTGAAGACTGGGATATTTTAATATGCATTAGTAAAAAGAATTGGGGTTGGCCTAAATGGAAAAGCAAACACATTTTGAAATTAACACAGGAATTAAAATACATGAAAAACAATAGCAATTTTAGAACAATTAAGAGGGTAATGAATGAAAAAATATTTTATTAGCAGAATGGAAACTCAGATGACACACTTAAGTTATCAGCTCACTGCCTATGACACTGAACGCCCTTCTCATGCATGGAAGAACAGTTATAGAGCATCACTTGGGACAAAGGTACACAGTCATTCATGTGTTTCACAATTGGTATATTCTAACTTTCCAGGTGTCAAACATCATTGGGATTCCCCATCTCCCCACTGCATTGGTTGCATCCATCTTGTTTCCTTACATACTAAGTTTCCAGGAGCCAGCTATTCTGACCCCCTTGCCCTCAGGAACTTCTGCTTCTCCAAAACCTTGAACCATGGAGGTAGGATGTAGAGAATGGAATTCAAGGTTGTGGGTGATATAATTGGGAGACCCAAGTATCCCACTGCCATCTCTGCAGCCCCAGCCACAGACTGGCCACTGGCCACTGGCCACAGAGGGACGTACTAAAGGCGCACTAGAAGGGCTGTAGGATGCCCCAGGTGCTCCAGCTCGCCTTTCTTGCCAATACCAGCACCATCAACCATACCCACTGACAGTCCCCAAGGAAGGTGTGGTGTAGACATCTGAAACTGGACCCTAAGAATGGGCTGACCAGAAAGAGCAGATCATTGGACAAGGGAGTAAAATACAGAAGAAAGATGACATTTAATATCATGGATTTTTGTTTGTTTGTGTGTTTTTTTGGTGTTAGTTTTTCTTAAATAAATGAACAGGTTTTTATTTTAAGTTTCATTATGTTTCTTTTCTCTTTGATAAGTGGTTCCCAAAATAAACCTAGTTGCTTAACTAGCATGAATCTGTGATATTCCCGAAATCAAGGGAAATAATAAAACTGTCAGGTTCCTAGACCTGATGGTCCCAGAGGAAACTTGTTAAAAAAGAGAAGATGATGGAGGATAAACTGAAGGATCTGAAAGGACCCTCAGAGAGCAGTGAGGTGAAAGGGACCAGTGCTTTGTCTAAGCTGTGAACTTGGTTACAAATGTGGAGGTGTATCAAGGTGACTCCAAGGAGAACAGGCATCAAACATGTGTATCTAGTTGTAATAATCAGTGGTTTCTTAGACTCTGCATCAAAAGTACAAACAACAAAAGAGAAAATAGATGAATGGGACATCATCAAAATTAAAGACATTTGTGTATTAAAGAATATTATCAAGAAAGAGAAAAGACAACTTACAAAATGGAAGAAAATATCTGGAAAACATATATATGATAAGGAAGGGTTTAATATCCAGAATCTACAAAGAACTTCTACAAGTCAACAACAAAAAGACAAACAACCCATTTTAAAAATGAGCAAAGAACTTGACCAGACATTTCTCCAAAAAATACATACAAATGGCCAGTAAGGTCATGGAAAGATGCTTAACACAATTAGCCATTAGGGAAATGCAAATCAAAACCACAATAAGATGTTATTTCACATCCACTAGAATAGCGATATTAAAAAATGGAAAATAACTATGGCTGCCAAGGATGTAGAGAAATACATCATTGGTGGGAATGTAAAATGGTGCAGCTCTGCGGAAAACAGTTTGGCACTTCCTTGGAAAGTTAAGAATAGAATTCCCGTATGGCCTGGCAATCACACTTTTAGGTATACATCTGAAATAATCAAAAGCAGGGTCTCGAACAGATACTTATTTGAATGTTGACATCATAGTAACTTTATCCACAATTACCAAAAGGCAGAAGCAACCCAAATGTCCATCAACAAAAGAATGCATGCACAAAATGTGGTATATCATACAAAGGAATATTATTCAGCTATAAAAAGGAATGAAGTTCTGATGCATGCTACAGTATGGACAGACTTCGAAGACATCCTGCTGAATGAAACAAGTGGAACACAAAAGAACAAATATTGTATGATCTCATTAATATGAAATAAGTAGAATATTCAAATTCATATGGGCAGAAATTAGAATACGGGCTATTGGGGAAGAGGTGGGGCTGAGAAATGGGGAGTTAATGCCCAGTTGGCACAGAGTTTCTGTTAGGGGTGAATGGAAAAGTTTGGGCAATGGATAGTGGTGATAGTAGCACAATGTTGTGAATGTAATTAACACCACCGAATTGTATACTTGCAAATGGCTAAAATGATTAATTTTAAGTTTTGCGTGTGTTACCAAAATAAAACTGTACAACACAGGGAACCCTAATAAACTATGGACTCTAGTTAATAATATAATACTAATAATAAAGTTTCATCAACTGTAACACGAGTACCATACTAATGCAAAAATGTTATTAATGGAGGAAACCGTGTGAACGTATGTGTGTGTGGGGTGTATATGAGAATCTGAATTTTATGCAAATTTTCAACTACTCTAGTAAAAATAAACCAATGAACACACCAACAAAATTACATTGGGAAGTCTCAGAGAAACAATCACCACCACTAATCAGAGGGACTCTCTACCCAGAGATGGATCTTTGCAATCTTCTGCACTGAGCCCCAACTCAACTGCTGGTAATAAAGAAAAATCTGCCCAAACTGCCTTCATTGAATGAGTCTGCGCCCCCCAGGAATGTCCTCTAATGCCTGGTTTGATTTCTCCAGCCCAATCCTGCAATTTTGAGTAGCTATTACCAAGTGGACAGCAGGGTCTGCTGGCATGGTACAGGCCCATGACTGATACCCAAGTAAGTTCAACAGAAGGTAGAGAAACATCAAACAGAAACTTGTACAGCAATGTTCATAGTAGTATTCACACAGTCAAAAGGTGGAAACAATCAAAGAGTCCATCAACAAATGAACATATAACTAGAATGTGGAACATACACACAATGGGTATCATTTGGTCACAAGAAAAAACGAAGTTCTAAGACATGCTGCAATGCAGAACAACCTTGAAAGCATTATGCTCAGTAAAATAAGCAAGACACATAAGGACAAATAGTGTATGACATATTTACAAGAGAGTCTAGACATAGCAAATTCATGGAGACAAAAAGTAGATTAGAGTTTATCAGGGGATGGGGGAGAGGAAACAGGGGAGTATATGTTTGGAGGATATACAGTATTTGTAAATAAAATGATAATACTAAAAAGAAACAGTTATGCAAAATCCAGTTGGTTGTGTTTTTCTTCTAAATAGCAACAGGAATATTAACTCACTGCCAACATTTATAAATTAACTAAATGAGACAAAGTGACGTTTGAAGCAAAGGTGAATGTTCTTTCTCTTGCTTTAAAGTTATTATCTTAACTGATCTTGGGTTACACATTTACTCTGACCGATTTCTTAGGTCAGAGTGTTCTGAGGCTCTGCTGGGGGTGGGCAATGGTCCTGAGTGTTTCAGATCGAGGAAGAAGCTATTTGATTCCTCAAACTGGGCAGGTAGTAATTTCTAACCTGTGGCCATGAATTTCAAATTTTAACTTATAGGGGTACATTTAAATAAAATAATAGTTTGGGCATGTATAAAGCATCTTCAATAAATCAATGTAAAACTCCAGTAGTACAAATAATAATTGTTGAACACTTCTGTTCCAGTTATTGTTCAAAGTACATTAAATGCATTGATTTATTCCTTAGAACAACCCCATAACGTAGCTACTATTATTATTATTTCCATTTTACAGATGAAGGAATTGAGACACAGAGAAATGAAGTGAGCTGCCCAAAGTAACACAGGAAATGACAGACCCAGGATTCAAATACAGCAATTTGGACCCCTTGCTCTATATCATTATGCCCTGATTGCTCTTGATATGAATTGAATCCACTGAGGATTTATTTTGCCAATCTTGTACCTCATGCACATATCATGCTTCTTTTTTAAGTTTGGAGAGAATACTTAATTTATTTATGGGGAGATAACATATATCTGTAGGCAGTTGACACAATCAATGATGTAATAGGACAAGGGGCTTTTCCCTATGATTTCTAGGTAAATTTGCGCTCTGTAACCTTTTGAGAAAAGAGCTACAGCCCTGGAAAATTCTGCTTTATGACCTGATTTTTCAGAAGTGTGTCTGACTTTCTTGTGAGAAATAGTTTTATCTTGACTTTAAAATATTCCATGATAATATATAGCTTTGTATTTAACTTTAAAGATTTTTGGCTTGGAAATCTTCTATTAAGTTTACAAAATAGGGGTGTTTCATGCTCTTTCCCTAATATCATATCCTTTGCACCTCACAGGTCAACTCACCAGAATAGGAGCCTTGATCCTACTTTGTTCCTCAGACTCTGGGGATGTGAAACTATATGTTCCTTCATAAAATAGGTGCACATTTTTGAAGAATCTTAAATTGATAAATCAGCAGATATAGCTAGACTTTAAGCTCCTGAAGATACTATAGACAGGTTCTGTGTTTGATTCCTCATTGTGTCACTCAGCACATTCTGCACAGCACCAGGTGCTTCAGCCATGGCCAATAATAGTTTTTGATTGACGGGAAGAAATAGGAACATGAAATATAGTGTTAATGAGTCTTCTCTGTGCTACTATTTTACTAAATCATGATTGTTTGACAGATGACAAATGATTAGAGTCTCAAAGTGATACTAGAGTACTGGGTATGAGATTCAAGAATAAAAAGATAATGGTAAGCTTTCTCCAAATGTCTAGTTTCAGAGGTGAAGATGGGACAGCGTAGGATATGAGGCAGGTTATTGGAGTTGCAGTGGTCATAAAAAGGCACCAGTAACAAAACAAACTTCAGAGACTGCCACTCATCCACAGTATGGAACTCCCAGGAACACTACAAGGTGCAATGAAGTGGTTTGTCCTCTCACAAGCTTCAGGAACTGAAGACCTTCTCTGCATAAAAGATTAGAGAGATTGAAAGCTTTCCTCCTAAGATCGGGAACGAGACAAGGATGTGCCTTTGTCACCACTATCATTCAACATGATACTAGAAGTTTTTGCTAGAGTGATCAGGCAAAGAAAGGAGTAAAAGGCATCTGTATAGGAAAGAAAGAAGTAGAATTTTCATTATTTGCAGATGACATGATACTATACTTGGAAAATTCTGAGAAATCCATGACAAAGCTACTTGAGCTAATAAACAAATTCAGTAAAGTGGCAGGATAAAAAATTAATGTACAAAAATCAGTAATGTGCCTATATACAAGTAATGACTTAAATGAGGAGACAATTAGGGAAAAAATTCCATTCAAAATAGCCACTAAAAGAATGAATTATCTAGGAATAAGCTTAAACAGGGATGTAAAGGACCTGTACACAGAAAACTAGAAAACATTGATAAAGGAAATCAAAGATCTAAATAGACAGAAAGATATTCTGTGCTCATAGATAGGAAGATTGAATGTCATTAAGATGTCAATTATATCCAAATTGATCTATAGATTCAATGCAATACCAATTAAAATTCCAAAAATTTATTTTGAAAACTAGGAAAAGCTGGCTATCAAATTCATTTGTAAGGGAAAGAAAGCTTGAGTAGTTAAAGATATCCTAAAAAAGAAGAGCAAAGTGGGAGGATTAACACTTCCTCACTTTAATGCTTACTATAAAGCCACAGTGGTCAAAACAACATGGTACTGACACAAAGACAGAATCATTGACCAATGGAACCGAACTGAGAGGGCAGAGATTGACTACCAAATCTGGGGTCAATTGATCTTTGACAAGGCCCCCAAATCCACTGATTTGGGACAGAATAGTCTTTTCAAAAAATGGGCTTGGCCCAACTCTGCAAATGAAACCATTGCCCTCCCCACTATGTGGGACAAGACATCCAGGGATGAGTCTGGCCCTGGCACAGTGGGATCAACAATGCCATCCTGACCAAAAGGGGGAAAAGAAATGTAACAGATAAGGTATCAGAGGCTGAGAGAGTTCAAATAAAGACGAGAGGCTACTCTGGAGTTCACTCTTATGCAATCTTCAGTTAGACATTCCTACTATCATAACTTGCCAACCCCCAACCAAAATCATTCCTGCCAATCCTAAAGAATACCTAGGACATTATGTAAGATTCTACAAAGGTTCCATGCACTAGGTTAACTTTCTAGAAACCTACAACCTCCAAATGGGTCCTTGGACCAGATAAGTCTTGACATGCAGAGGGGCCAGCCTTTCCAGAACATCAGCTAGTTCCATCCCCCATCCCATATTATAGACAGCTCATTTCAACATGGAAAAGGTAGAATGGCCATAGCCCAAATACCCCTAAAGAGTGGGAGAAAGATCAAAGGTGATGTTGGAGTTATACAGAGAAGGTTGGGTTTAATAAATGAGTAAGAGTGCTGAATCAGTATATTGATATTTCTTTTAGTCTCCAGTACCTTAGAGCAACTAGAAACAAAAACCTAAAATTCTGGAATTGTAACCCACACCAAACTCTGAAATCTGTTCTGCAACTAATTGTTGTGATGATACTTGAAATTTATTGCTTTTTTACAAATATGTTATTTTTCACAAAAAAAAAGAGAGAGAAGGAAGAGTATTATAGAGAAAATAGGATTTAACAAATGAGTATGACTGCCGAATCACTATATTGGTATTTCTTTTGGTCTCCAGAGTCTTGGAGCAGCTAGAAGAAAAAACGAAAAATCGTGAAACTGTAACCCATACCAAACTTAAAAATGTGTTGTATCTGTTAAAATGTACTTGGAAACTTATTGCTTTTTTGCATATATGTTATACTTCACAAAAACAAATGTTAAAAAAATAAATGAGCTTAGGAGAACTGGATATCAATAGCCATAAGAATAAAAGAAGACCCATATCTTATACAAAAATGAACTCAAAATGGATCAAAGACCCAAATATAAGACCCAGCACCATAAAACTCTTAGAAGAAAATATAGAAAAACATCTTCAATACCTAGCGTGCTGGTTTGAAGGGATGTATGTCCCCTAGAAAAGCCATGTGTTTAATCTAAATACCATTTCATAAAGGCAGAATAATCCCTATTCAATACTGTATGTTTGAAACTGTAATCCGATCATCTCCCTGGAGATGTGATTTGATCAGGAGTGGTTATTAGGCTGGATTGGATGATGACATGTCTCCACCCATTTGGGTGCACCTTGATTAGTTTCTGGAGTCCTGTAAAAGAGGAAACATTTTGGAGAATGAAGGAGATTCGGAGAGAGCAGAGAATGCTGCAGCACCATTAAGCAGAGAGTCCACGGGCTTGCAACCTTTGGAGATGAAGAAGGAAAATGCCTCCCGGGGAGCTTCATAAAACAGAAGCTAGCAGAGACAGCTAGCAGATGACGCCGTGCTCACCATGTGCCCTTCCAGCTGAGAGAGAAGCCCTGACTGTGTTCGCCATGTGCCTTCTTACTTGAGAGAGAAACCCTGAACTTCATCGGCCTTCTTGAACCAAGGTATCTTTCCCTGGATGGATGCCTTAGATTGGACATTTCTATAGACTTGTTTTTATTGGGACATTTTCTCGGCCTTAGAACTGTAAACTAGCAAATCATTAAATTCCCCCTTTTAAAAGCCATTCTGTTTCTGGTGTATTGCATTCCGGCAGCTAGCAAAGTAGAACACCTAGTTATAGGAAATGGCTTCTTGAACTTTACACCCAAAACACAAGAATGAAAGAAAAACTAGATAAACGGGAACTCTTCAGAATCAAAAACTTCTAACCTCAAAGGACTGTCTCAAAAAGATGAAGAGGCACCCACTCAATGGGAGAAAATATTTGCAAACAATATATCAGGTAAAGGTTTGATATCCTATGTACAAAAAGAAATTACACAACTCAATATCAACAGGATAAACAGCCAAATTTAAAATGGGCAAAAAATATGAATAGACTTTCTGAAAGACAAATGCAAATGGCTAAAAAGCACATGAAAAGATAGTCATCTTCTTTAGCTATAAGCGAAATGAAAACTACAATGAATTATCATCCCACCCTTATAAAAATGGCTGCTATTAAACAAACAGGAAATTATAAATGTTGGAGAGGATGTGGAGAAATTGGAACACTTATTCACTGCTGGTGAGAATGTATAATGGTGGAGCCGGTGTGGAAAACAGTTTGGTGATTCCTCAGAAAGCTAAATATAGAATTGCCCTTGACCTGGCAATATCAATACTCAGAATATACCCAGAAGAGTAGTGAAAGCAGTGACACAAACAGACATTTGCATACTGATGTTCATAGCGGCAATATTCATAATTGCCAAAAGACAGAAACAATCCAAGTGCCCATCAACAGATGAATGGATAAATAAAATGTGGTATATACATTCGATAGAATATTAAGTAGCAGCAAGAAGAAATGAGATCCTGAAACATATGACAACATGGATGAAACTTGAGGACATAATGCTGAGTGAAATAAGCCAGACACAAAAGGATAGATACTTTATCATTTCACTAATATGAACCCCCTGAAAAATGTAAACTCAGGAATCTTGAAATGGAGAATATAAAAACATAGAATATAGGAGACCTAGAAATAGACAGAAGCTAGAGAAGGGGGAATAGTTACCTAATATGTACAGACTAGCTAATGAGATAGAACTTAAAAATATGGGAAAGGACAGAGGTGATGGTAGTTCATTAGTGGGTTTATAAGTAGTAGGTTATATTGAAGGTGCACATGATGGAAAGAGATTGTTAAGAGCCATGTACATCAAAGATACTACATATACGACAAATATAAATAAATTCTCGCATAAAAATAAAACTGCATTTACTTCAAATAAAAGA